>UFQX01000079.1:661594-681946 GCA_900497675.1 Arapaima gigas
CCCCCCCCCCCCCCCCCGTGTTCTGTATTCTGTAGCTTTGCCATTGCCCTCGTGTGAACTTACCGTGGACTCGGACTGAATAGCGGTTTGTGTTGCAGTACAACACAGCCAGCACATTGACAAGGAGCACGTTCTGCTATGCACGTCTTTTAATTATATAAAACATCATTGCTGTGTTGCAGATTATGCAAGTATGCTTTCTTTATTTCCATTTTCAGGATGGAAAGTTCAAAAGCATCTTTTTTGATAGATTTGATTGGTTACTTTTATTCACAGTTGCTCACTCTTTTGGCCAGTTATACAGCTGGATAGTTTACTGGTCCAGCTGTGGTTTAATTCCTTTTTGAAGAGTTCTGGATCAGGGACCATCCTAGTACTTTGACTAGCAGCCTTCAGGTTTACAGTTTGGTGACCTAAATCATTTATCTTCTTGCTACTGTGACAAGGTCCACGTGTGAATTGTCATGTGTAAGCCCTAAGAGTTTTGTCCTAAATTATGACACTTTATTTATTTAAAAAAAATCACTTATGGTTTTTTTTGTTTTGTTTTGTTTTATTGATTATTTTAAAGTTCTGGTATGACAGAATTTTCCCCAGTTTGTCATTGCAGAACAAAAGACGAGAGTTAACTGGAACAGGGCTGAATTTGTTAATGTTATTTCCTCTGGTTGAGGAACAAGCATGCATTTTAAGTTTCCCCTCCTTTTGTCCCCTTTTCCTAGCAATGTGAATGCTTCACTGGCCTTTTCGCCCTCAAACAAATGAGCCTGAGAACATGTTGGCTCATCAAATTTCCCCTGGGAGTACTTGGCCATGCTGTGTCCCAGCCAACAAGAGAGAGTTCAGGAGACATTACAGATCAGAATGCGTGGAACTGTTTATGAGTGTACATGTTACATGTCTGAATGCTTAAAAGTACTAATAATAATGGGTCTGGAGTGGCCCGAGTGTCTGAAAATGCAGTTCTATGTGGGAATGTTTCTGTTATGAGGATTGCTGGGCAGTTCAAGACCTTTCTCTGAAACGGAAGGCAGGAATCAATGTGGGGGGTCAGGGCTTATATGAGAATTGGTTTAGAAAGGTCTCGCATCCTTGCTAATGAATACTCTACTATTTTACTAATCTTGAGACTGTTCCATAGCACAGAAATTTTGTTCTCTTTCTTGGATTGTAGTTACTAATGTTGTTTCATACTTGGGGGAATAAAATATATGACTTGTAATGCTTCTGTTTTCAGACAGATATTAAGAGAATTTTGCACAAAAATCTATACAAATTTTATTGTGAAACTTCTCAAGACCGACTTATGAAATGATAGAACTATGTGAGAGTGAATTTTTTTTTTAGAGTTTCTGGAAACTAGTTTTAGAAAGTTAATATCACATTGTGTTTTTTATTTGTTGGGAAATTTTAGTTAACATCAGACCAACATTTAGGTAGCCCCATGTTCAAACATGTGAAAGACATTATCAAAAAGAAATTTTCCATAGTTATTTTTTAATGACTCGTTTGATCTTTCTGATACAGACTGTGTTTCTGCTGTCCAGCGCAGTCTGGAAGCGCTGCAGCTGTCTTTCGTGTTAATGATTTTGTACTGAGCCATTTTCTTCTCTGTTCTGATTTATAAATCAAAGGCACATTGTTTGGGTGACGTTCTTGCAGGGTAAGCATGATTTGAAAGGCACCACCAAAGTACGCCTCTATGGCCTTGTGCAGTAAATTTGTTAATGGTTTGAAATGCTTTGCAAGGCACTGGAAAGACCTTGAATCCTCTCTGGACTTGAGAAGAAAATAGGGGTTATCTGAAGGCAGTTGGCTATTGAGGTTACAACCTCCAGTAACAGTCCATTGTGACTTTCACATTTTACTTATAAGCTGTACTTTCAATTTTGTCTTAATGCTGTAGCATTTTTAGCTTGGTTTTGATTGAGAGTGCTCCAAAGTCAGCCTCTTACATAGTGTATCGATCAAAACTATGCTGAGAAGAGATATAAATAACACATTTCTTATTATACAGCTAGGTCATTTTTGTATGAATAAATGGCATAAGATGGTTGCCTTCCAAAAATCTTGCTTTCAGAAATTGGTCTGCATAGGATATTAATCTTCTACCTGATATTGTACACTTTTAATGAAACAGTGCCTGTTATAGTTATAATCACAAAAACTGATTTCTAAGAGGTGTGACACAAATGAAAGAATATTCATGTCCTAATGTATTTTCAGAGATACAGAACATATTGCTCACCTAATTAAAAAAAAAAAAAAAAGCAGCATATGCCCAGCCTGTCTGCATTGAAGCTGAGACCAATATGTACCTTTTATTTGTGTATGATGTTCTTCTGTGTTTTGTTCCATTTTCAATATGACCAACTGAAACCACTGTGGTATCTCTCATATCATCAGTTAATAAATGGAATATGCAGGAAAAACAAGATTTTTCATGGATAATCCTGTAACCAACTAAACATTGATGGCGCCATTTTACTCAGGATAAGGTACAGGGTGATGAAAAAAGAAATGGTTACTTTCGTAAATGTATCACCCAGTAACAAAGTATCACATGAACATATAATTTAAACCAATTTCTGCAATCACCTCTAATTTTTTCCCAGGTTGTGGCCCTTGCAAGTTGTACACATTTCATTAATTATGTTACTGAGGAATAAGTTTATAAGTTTTTAATTCTGCATAACTGGGATCTGTACACTTTGGAAAAGCAGCCTCTCACCTTTTCTTTTTGCTTTTAATTTTTAGCTGTAGATTTCTTTAACCAGATTAACATGCTGTATGGAACCATCACTGACTTCTGTACAGAGGAGAGCTGCCCTGTTATGTCTGCAGGGCCCAAGTAAGTATTATGAACTTCTTTTTAAATAAAAAAAAAAAAGTTGAATCTATTATGCAGAGTGCAAATCAATAGTTAATGCAGAAGAAAATGGCATTTTATTTTGCTCTTATAGATATGAGTACCACTGGGCAGATGGAACAAATATAAAAAAGCCGATCAAGTGCTCAGCCCCGAAGTATATAGACTACTTAATGACCTGGGTGCAAGACCAGCTTGACGACGAGACGCTCTTCCCATCAAAAATAGGTACAGTCCTTCTTTGTCATCTTTTGCCATTTGAGTCCCTTTGAAAGCTTGCCATAAATGTATTTACTGATCTTCATAAATTGGAATGTAGTTTTGGTGTATGTGCCAAGTTCCCCCTTCTTCAAGTTGTAAACCTGCTTAACTTTTTTTGGGTGATTTTGTATTTTGTGTCGATCAGTTTTCTTGTTGAAAGAGAATGATAATGCTTGTGCTGATGGTCAGTACTGCTGCATGCTTCTAGGTGTTCCGTTTCCAAAGAACTTCATGTCAGTGGCCAAGACCATCCTGAAGCGCCTCTTTCGCGTTTATGCCCACATATACCATCAGCACTTTGATGCTGTCATTCAGCTGCAGGAGGAGGCCCATCTGAACACTTCTTTCAAGCATTTTATCTTCTTTGTTCAGGTATGTACTTTCTGTGGTCTTCTCTACACCCAGTAAATCGTTAAAAAAGACATTCTTTAAACTCAGAAAGGGTTAATACTGAAGTGCCTTTAAAATTGAAAGGTCCGCTGCTGTGCTGTGATTTAGCAAGTCTGTTTGTAGTGACAGTGAAAGACAGATTGTGTCTTGACTGCCTTAGCCAGACAGTGGTTTTGCTAACATCCACCCCCCCCCCTTTTTTAAACAGGAATTTAACCTGATAGACAGAAAAGAGCTGGTCCCACTACAGGATCTGATTGAAAAACTGACCTCCAAGGACAGATAAGCAGACAAGACAACTTTCCTTTTGCCTGACAGATCTTGTCTGGTCCCACTTTAATTTTGTACAGGCTTCGTTCTTTGTGCTATACTACGTGAAACATTAGGGGTACTTTGCTTAGAACAGCTGGAACAGGGTGGGTAGTAGAGCATTGGCAGGCCTTATGTTTGAGATGCAACTTGTTACTCTTTCACATAGGTGGCTGGATGCTTTCAGTTTTGGCCATGTTTCCCTACAAGCCCTCAACCCTTATAGAGAAACAGAAAACCAAGTGCCTAATATGGTTCACCTTAACACTGTAACAGGCCCACTAAGAATTGCGTACAACCTCAAATTATTTGGAAGACTTAAGACATACAGTGTTCTTTTCTCATGCATTCAGTACACCTAGAGGTGATGCTGCACTTCTGGTTTGGGGAGGGGTCATTTTTGTCTGAAAAGACTGTGAAGCATTTGTGCTTCCTATAAGGCATGTGTGTGTTCAGATGAAGTCAGACTATATTATGAAACAGCAACTGTCCACCGATCAGCTTGTTCCTCCAACTGTTTTTAAAACAGTTTGAAAGGACTATACATGTCATAAACGTTTAGGATGTCATTACCATCTGCAACATCTTTTGTCCTTGGGTCTCCGTGGTCACTTCATCTGTCCTTAAGCACGACTGCTAAAAACCTCACTACTTAATTTGAACTTTTTATTTAATAGACACATTATTTAAAAATAAGAGAATAGTTGTTAAAATCTCAGTGGCAAGAAAACAAAATAGCAGCTTGCTGCTCACATAGGCCAATGGCCTTTTAGCTGCTTAAGGTTTATCCAGTGCGTTTATTTGGCCTGAAAATAGTTAGTCTACAAAGAACATTTCTACAAAATGACATTTTTGTTGTATATAATGCACTCTATTGCCCAGTTTTAAAGCAGTTCCTTAGGGATTGCTGTTTTATTCCCATGGATGAAAGTACTTGCTGGTTTAGTGAAACCAAAATGTTTTTGCACAGAAACCTCAAGATACATGTATAACACTTAATAGCATCTTCGTTTGTTTTTTTTTTTTTTTTTATCTTATTGAATTGATATATAAATATAGCACAGTTTGGACAACAGGAGAATGTCAGTGTGTAAGTGTTCTTGTTTTAGTCCAGATTTGCATTGTGCCACAAATTAATTCCAGCTAATGACTCAGGGCAGTAAAAAATTGCCCACCTTTGTGAAACTATGCAGTGTCAAGAATCCACTTTTTTTTTTTTTTTTTTAAAAAAAGTAAAGAATCCCTTGCATTTAGCAGTGGCGCGTTGAGCATGTGGAACCTCTTGCCTAGCCGATGTCTGGAATGTGGTAACGTGCGGTACGTTGTGGGTCCCCCTCTCCGTGTCTGTGTCCGGCATGAAGCCGGACCCGTACTCCAGCGCCTCCCTGCTCAGGATCAAACCCTATTTCTAAGTGCCAGATTAGCAGGCTTGCACGGCCAATCTGTTGTCAGCGCAGCGTTGTCCCGCAGTGAGAGAATTGCGCTGCTAGGTTGTCATGGGTAACAGGTGCTGGCTGTTGTCTTGCAGGGACAGGAGGTATGCTGAGGGATGTCCAAATTTTAAAAAGCCCGGTTACTATGCAATTTCGTCATAATACTATGGTTTAGGTTTTACCGCAGACCAATCCGTGGAATTATTATTATGTTCACGTTCAACTAAAAAAAAAAAAAGTAAAATGTATTTCCTAAAGTGTGGTCTATGGCAATACTGCATGCATATGACATTTTTAGAAAAATCTGCTCTGCAAACTGTGAAGCTGATTTGGTAGAATATTAAAAAGTCTAAAAATGTCATTACTGATTGTATGAAATTTTTATCCATTAGAAATTCTTTAGTTTTTGATATTTGTGATTTGCACTGTTTGAATATAGCTACTACTACTCAGATGTTTTCTTTTCCTTTAAACTGTTACATATTTTGTGATAAGAGACCGTACATTAATTTTTTATGTTTTGAGTCTAGTTACTTAAAATGTCAGTTTTAAGAGATGCGTTGTTTTTCCATCTCCCCAGTTGATATTTTTAGGAATGTGACGGCATAACCCTAAAGGTCAAAGCAGGACGTGCAGTTTGCTTTATGATGTAAAATAACAGCAGTGCCAACTGTTCTTATAATTTGGCAAGTTTTGACAGTTTATATTACTTCCCTTTCAACACTATAAAATTTTTTTTTTTTTTCTCGGTTGTAGTGTACAGCCACTGTTTGAGAATGTTGTAAATAATGTGTAAAAATAAGGTATGCACTGGGATTGAGGATAATGAAGAGTTTCAGGATTTTTTGAGGTACAATATTGAATGCCATTTATAAGAATAATAAAGGCTTTGTTTGACCAAATTGTTCTTGTTTCGTTGGTTCTTGAAACTTTTAAAATGTATTCATTTGGAAAAACGCATAAAAAATGCATCATTTTACACATGAGCCATCGTAAAATGTCCCAGTAGTTCAAATTAAAATTTTCTAGCTATTTTTTTTAAGGAATTTGTGTATTTGTATATTTTATATAGTATATATTTAATATTTAATATGGAAAGTAGTTTTGGGGTCAAAAGGAGTGTAGCTTTTCACTAAGCTGATTTATGAATTGTTGAAAATCTGTGATTATAGCGGCAGAAAGATCTTTTAATGCTGATCCCTGACAAGCTACATTTTATCTTGAAATCATATTACAAATTCAGCTCTAGTTAAAATTCAATGAATTATTTAGTGATATTTAATCTCTTTGAATTGCCGCTGGTGGAGTTGTCAACATCACATTCATGAGGTTATATTCTGGTTCTATGAACCCGCTTTTCTCCACCACCATCCAATTTGACGTCCCTTTACCCAAAGCCCAAAAGCAGCAAGACTGAGGCTAGATAAAGGCTGCTGTCCAAGAGGTAAAAAGAGAATGTTAAAGTTTGAGCTCCACATACAAAGCGTTGAAGACAAGGAGCAGACAAGTTGGCCAAGTCTGTGTTTTACACTGGGACAGCTTTGTTAGCTACGTGACATTTGTTACGTGCCTCTGATCAGCTCAGTATCTTTCCTTTCCGACACTTGCTTCCACCCGAAATTCCGACTCCACGCCCTCAGCTTGCTTTGCGAACAGCTGCATATCTTTCAAGGCTTTTTTTTCCCCCAGAGATCCAAATCCCAGCTCTGAGTACCACAGGCAGCATCCACTTCGGTGCTGAAAAAGGCTCTGCCACATTAGCATTGGATCACATTTCAAGAAGGTGGCCCAGCATTTGCTTCTGACCGCAGGGTTATAACCTCCCTGTGAGTCTTCATGTGACTCAAGTTTCTACCGTAATTGGCCAGTGAGGGACTTCTGCCTTCGCTGCTGTCACATTGCTCTTGTGGAACTGTGAAATGAGCAATGGTGCAACAAGAGGTATATGGGATTAAGACCCAGGTGGGTTGCTGCTTGTTATGCTGAGTATATTACCTAGAATTTGGCATAAAGCTAAATTTGCAACCTCAGCATATTATCCTTTGCGTTCAAAACTTAACCATTCAGTATGTTAGGCTTTAGTATGTCCTCACATCAAGGACAATATTGCCGATATTTGCAATTCTTCAACATTATCAAGCATGATTTTAGATTTTACCTGCTGTGCATATGTGTGCCAAGATATTTTACAGTTTTAGAATTAAAGAAATTTAAGTTTAATTCAGATAACTTTGGAAGTGGCTACAGAATTAGTCCTTCACTTGGTAAGTAAGGAATGCATCACTCAAGACTCAAGTCACAGTCTGAAGCTTCTATTTCTTGCACCGTCTATGTTGAATAAGGTTAGCTGCCATCTCGGGCCTTGCGAGGTCAAACCCGTGACAGCTACTGTCCTTTTGCCCCCGGGAAGAAACATTCACATGAGGACACGCCCAGTCCTCAGGGGGTAACTGCTTTACCATCTCAATTTTCCTATGAAGGCAACCATTACAAGGTAAGGTAAAACTAAAAGTAAAAAGAAAGGTAAAACGTAAATAGATAAAGACTTTGTTTGATCTCAATGGAAACTGCACACGCCTATGCTAAGCGCACGTACAAGAAAGCAGTGACAGAAAACAGCGGGGAAATGTCACTCAGACGAGAGTTGTCAAGAGCGAAAACAGACATTAGGAAAAGTGCATTTATTGATCATTAATTTATACTAAATATCAGTTCATCCAAAAATCTGAGCCAACAGAGAGGTTATTTGTGTGCCATGTTCATTCCTGGGTTATATGTAACCTCTAACATAATAGCCAGTACTGTACATAACACATGGAGGAATTTACATTGCTGGATGCTAGATGGATGCGAGGATTTCTCCAGAATGCATAGTCCAGATTACCTCATATTCTACAGCGCTGCACATGAGTATCTTTAGAAAATGTGCACTTTAGAAAATAACAGGAATTCCCTTTAGAAAAAGAAGTCAGTGTTCTGTGTCGCCTCGGTGCGTAAAAGTTTACTGAGCCGAATAGAAATAAGTTCTGTGTAAATTAATACCAAGTCATAACGCTGTACCGCAGTCTCACTTTGTTTTTCACAGCGAGCAGCGGCTTGCAGTCCTGAAGAGAGGAGAGGGGGGTTGAGGTTGCTCTTCTTCAGCTGGATGGCAGATCTCTACACCATCTGCTAGTTAGTGACAGGAGTGTCCAGGCCTTCATATGACCAGGTTAGACGCCACAGGCCGACAGATGGCACAGCCCCACACAGGCTTCCCACCTGCATGCTTATACCCCCTTAACTGTTTCTACACACCGAACACTGAGCTTTACAACAGCCCTGATGCTCTTGTGATGGATTCCACTGTGGCTGGTTTGGGAGTGACACCCACTGATATATTTAAAAAATGCAGTTAGTTTTCACTGCATGTTTCAGATGGTTTAAAAGGTGAACCACAGAAGAGTTCAGAGACAAAGACATAAGATATTCTTCAAGATTACACAAAAAAGAAAGACATGCTTAAAAATTTAATTAAGACCTTAATCTGGGCTTCTGGGATGAGGAAAGACAAGCTGATGTAAATAAAAGACCTTCTGTTACAGCTAAGGCAAAACTAAGCTTGTAGGCCAGGTTTTGGAGCTGAGGTGAAACCCAGAAATGTGCATGGAGGGGTTACAGGGTTAGAGAACACAGTATAACACTCCCACCTCCTCAGAGCGGCTGCCACTACTATGAGAGGAGCTGAGGAGTTTGTGCTTCTATTTCTGTAGGATGAATGTGTCTGTGGTCCTTCTTTGGGATGTGGGAACATGCAATTGGAATTCCATCTGCTATAGCGTTGGGCCAAAATGGAATCTGTTGATTATTCCCAACTGGGGCAGAGGGTGGCTTAGTGACTAGGACTGTTGCTTTGCTCACTTGGAGTCCTCCTATGGAGTCCTTCCCATCAACTCTAGTACCCTTGAGCAAGGTACTTACCACAAATTGATAAAATAAAAAACTCTACTGTTTAAATGGCCAAATAATTGAATTGAAACAATTGATAGCGTACAGATCTTGCATTGTAAGCTATGCTGGACAAAGTAATCGGCTAAACAAACATTAATAATGCCATAGTGCAGCGGATGGCATAGTGCTTAGGATGCTCGCATTGCAAGTGAAAGTACCTGGTGTGAAGACCACGTTGGGTGTTGATGTTGCCAGAGAAGAAGAAGAAAGTGCATCTCGGTGCACCTCAAGATAATGTTTCTCCACTGGGTGCAGAAATTTCACAATTTTCAGCCCTTCCTCCACTTTAACTCGTTTTGTTAGAATTGATTTAGTGTCAAAATGCCCTCATAATTTGCCGCCATTAAACATAACTATGAATCAGCAAAAGTTCCGCCGATGTATCATTCGCAGGACAGCAGTCTTTAATGTGGAACTTGACTGAGGGTGGATCGGCTCTGTAGCACATAGCACCAGTGTGTCATATCTCTTGGACGGTGGGATTGAATCAGCTGAACTCTCAGTCTGTGTGTGAAGTCGTCATGTTCTCACTGTGTTCACAAGGAATGCCTTCCACGGTCAGAAGACGTGGTTCCGGTGAACTGGCGACTCTTAGTGTGTTTGCGTGTGTGTGAATAAATGTGTGGTTGCTCTGCCGTGGACTAGTGTCCTGTTCAGGGTGCACTCTGCCTCACCAGGTATCCCTCCAGAGAAGGTTCTGGAGCACTTGATACTGGATGGATGGGTGAATGGATAAATGGGTGCACTTGACTGTGGTTTTAACTCATTCTGTCTCACTGGTATTGCTCATGAGGAATCAGGAATAAGGAGTATATCTGTTTTTATTTCGGGTTATCTTGCAATAATATTTGTAGAACACTGCAACTTTAATGGCTTTTTTTTCCAGATCAACTTTAATGGCTTTTATTTCCAGATGGAATACTTTGATTTATTTCATTTTTTGGCATCCTGCTTAGGGTGTGCCACTCCATGTGTTGTGTGTTTCCCGGAATCCGCTCCAGTTCACTGTGACCTGCATTGGCTAAATGGATTGTGAAAATGGGTGGGTTATTTCCTCTAGCATAACCGACATCGGAACACCGAGACCGATTATTAAAGCAAATTCTGAAATGAAAAATTACCGTGAAGGACATTAAAGGTTCCGTGAATAAATGTCCAATTCTTGTAAGCCAAATCAACCCCCGAAGGTCACACTAGCTCAGATAACTTGAGAGTTACTGTGAACTAAAAAAGTCATGCAGTCAGATCTGTTATTCAGAGTGGCGTATATGGAGTGCGACTGATTTATAATTTGGCGACGTGTTACGACGGAAGGCCTTTAAACACTCATAAAAGTGAGTGAATGTGAATGATTGGTTGTTTATTGTTTGTTTGCTTATTACTGCGTGTTTGCAAGATGACTGGTATTAAAAACCAAATAGCGCACAATAATAAGACTTCAGTCTGGATTCAGGTGCGCAAAGTGCACTAGACCCCCCATATTGTATTTTTGGAAAACAAGCCGAGGTCTGATTAAACCTGTTAGGGTTAAATGGATGAAAGTTGCATTGTAAGTTGTATGTAATAAATGTAAAGCTGGTGTCTAATCCCTATTTTCTGGTTGTAGTTCTAACCTAGATGGACTTTATTTCACTAGATGATGTCAATTGCAATGTGTGGTTAAGAATCTCCGGGGGGTTATTGCACATTTTTACCTGGCACTCACTTTCTGTAGAATGAACTTTGATTAAGTGTTTGGTTTAAGCTTCATGACTTTGGTTTATTTTTTCCCCACCATTTCTTTTGGTGCAGCTGCGCTGTAAATCTTCTTTGGAAAAAGAAGAAAAAAAATCTAACAAATAGGTAAACGTGAATAAAAGAAAATTCAAATCGCCCACTAGGTGGCAGGATCTGCTTATAGTGCCCAAACACAAACCGAATCTGCTTGTACAACTAATGCCGGTTCCCATTTAAAACAAAAATAAGTGGCAAATTCATTTTCATCTATTATACACAAAAATGTACCATTTTTTAAAAAAGGGTAAAGGGTGTGCATGCATGTATATATAGTGGTTCTGATGTAGTTGCTGTAGGGTCAACTATGACATTTTTCCCCTACAGGGATTTCTGTTACACACCCAGACATTCTTCTTTTTGAAAGTTAAAAAAATATACATGTATACGAAGATAATATGGTATTGTGACACACCAGCCCATGTCCAAGAATTGGTAGACAGGGAAGGAGTGTGGAAGGATTTGGGGCACTTTATTTCTCTTCCCCACATTTCATTAAAAATACAAGAAGAACAAACCTAATATCAATACAACAGTTTCAAATGAAATCAAAGCCACACTAAAGTCACTAGTGTCTCACCATCAGACCATCTCGCTCTCCATACAGAGGACAAGGCCACAGATATATAGAAAATAACGGTTAACAAACAAAATGCACAGAATTTGAAGCTTGAAGCTACCAGCAAAACACTGCCAGTACTTCTGAAAAGAATCCGAGTTAAACTGTACATTTGATTATTAAAAGTTAATATAATACTTACACTGCTTACATAACCTATAATGTAAGATTGTAAATGTAACTTGCTATCTACCAATTTATACAGTGTTTTCTCACAGTAACAATTCCATCTAAGCACTTTGATCAAGGGTAGTTAGATACTGGAGCAGGAACAGGATTCTAACCTGGAAACTTCAGGTTGCAGAGTAAGTACCCTGAAGTTATTTTGGTTGCTCTCTAAACATTTGGTTGTATGCAGAGAGCAAATCAAAATCTATTGTCAGTTGATTTTCTTATATTTTTACATGATATTTTGGTAGAGAAGAAACTTGCAAAATGAGATGGGGTGTTGTTAAGGGGTTTGGGTGAGTCCTGCTTGGGTCACAGTAACAAGGTGCAGCTGAACTGTAACTAGACAGAAGTGGCCATTTACCATAAATCTGGTGACACTGTATATCCAGACAGGTTCCAAATTTATTTGCGAGTGTATTATCAGTTGTTGTGCAATGGAAAATCCTTAAACCATGACTACATTGGATTCCAGTGAAAATAAAAATGTAACAGAGGTCACATTAGTACCTACATTATGTCTTTCATAAAAGACACCACAAAAGACCTAAAGAGCTCTATCCCATGACAAGTCTCTTCTCAGTTTTGTTGTGTAAAATATAAAGTATGTACTCAGGTTTTAAGTGTTTTTGTCAGTAGGATGGTGTAGGAAGCATAACGTGTTAACCCTTAGAGAAGAAGAATTAAATAATGAAACCATCAAAGTTCAAACCAAAGCCAGTATCATAATATTACAGCTTCTGCAGAAGAAGTAGCTGACCAGTGAAATTATCCTGGGATAAAACTGACATGAGTCCAGACTGGAAATTAACTTCTCTAAGATTCAATTTTTTTTTTTAAATTCATTTTGTTCCATTCAATTTTCCTTTTCATTTCACACAATGAAAGACTTACGACTGATAACATACATGTGACTGGGCCGGTGACTAATGGCAGTACAGTGTTCATTTTGCCATTATGTGGACAAACTTCACTTGTGGAAAATACTTATCCAACCTGAGCTGCTGTATGGTTGGCAGAGCATAACCCAGGGAAATAAAGGTGTTGTACGTGCACTGACTTTATCAGGGAGACTTCTTTCATCTGAAGGTGGTGGTCAGAGAGCAGAGAATGCAGAACTAGTGTCCCTGACTTATACATCAAAAAGAGAACTTCAGAATTACAGAAAAAAGAAATGAAAATACTGAAAAAACAATTTTTTTCCTATTTTTATTCTGCCAGCAAAAGTTATAGTTGAGCATATTTTGACATCGGCATTTCTCATCTTCTCCTTTCTCTGAAAACATTTTGAATAATTTTATCGGGCATGCCATACTGTTTATCACACATAAATTACGGCAATAAAATTTGATTCTTACAGAACCTTTAACAGCAACTTTGTAAAGCACTTTACAGAAAAAAAGATATATAGCATTTAAGTTTTCAAAAATGTATAACAAAGATCAGAATAATAGAAATGACAACAACAAAAACATCAACAAAAAACAACTAAATAATATTGAGCAGAAAGAATGGTAAAACAAATAATGAAACAGGACACATATAATTTGAAGGCAACTCTAAACATGTCAGTGTTAAGCCTGGATTTATGGGGCCTTCCAGTAGGAGAATCCCTGAACATCTTCGAAAGAGAATTCCACAGTTTGGGGGCACAGAAAGAAAGCCCATCACCTCCCATAGTATGTAGGCAAGCCTGAGAGGCAGAGTCAGATGAACAGAGACTGTGAGATGTGAAGGATGCTGGACAGGTGCAAAGATATCAGCTACGTAAAGCTTTAAAGTTAAGTTAGAGGATTTTGAAGTCAACTGAGAATCTTAGACAAAGCTTGAACAAGCTTGAAGATGGTGGATTTGGTGAAGGCAGCATTACAGCAGTAAGATCTTTGTTTTAACTCGCTGCTCAACAACAAAGGTGATGTGGACACAGTTCGGCAATGTTCCTCAGGCATACAAGAGAGAATTTAACAAACCTCCACAGATTTAGACATAAACTAAATCCAGGATCACATAGCTACTCTTAGATTTTTAAACTGAGATTGAAACTGAAGGACCACGCATCTTTGCATATGGATCCAGGATTTACTTAGAGCAAATAATGGGGCAGTGCCAAGAAGCACGACCGTGGACTTATCACAGTTTAGATTTGGAAAGTCCTGAGTCATCCGGGATTTAAAATCTCACGTGCAGCTAAATGTGCAAAAACAGTATCGGTTATACTACGGATGTAGATTTGAGTATCATCTGCATAAAAAGACGGCAAATCAAGCCATGTAAAGGTAGTATGTGGCCAAATGGGGACATGTACACATTAAGCAGCAGAGACCCCGATATCACGGCTTGAGGAACATCAGAGGATGCCTCAAAGGCTTTTCGTACAACACCAGAGCTTAAGGATTCATTAAATACAGTAGATATAGGCCAAAGGGGTTCAGAGTTGTAAAGCCACACTAAAATTTAACAGAAATAATGGGATATACCAAGCAAGTGGTGGTTGAGATTGCCTGAGGGAAAAAGGAGGACTCCAATGTAAGCGCGCAATCATGGGCGAGAAGAACGTTGAAACGGCATCTATCAAAAAAAGTTTCTGGAACATAAATGACTGGATTGCTCTTCAGCAGATCCACACCTAGTGGCAGGTATCATGGCAGTCAAGAGTAATCCTAGCCTTAGGGTGGAAGGAATACGTTACCATAACTCATTTCACAATAGGTCAAGTCAAGCGCATGTAATTATTGACACAGAAACTGCAATCGTGTTCTTAACAAAGAAATATCAGTGAAAGTAAGTGATTAGCGTGGTGGGACATAGACAGGCTATACATTACTTGCCCACGAATATAATGGAACAATACAAACCTTGATAAGAAAATGATGGTGGTAAAATGGTGTGAACAAACCTCAGAACAAACCTGTTCAGTATGACTTGGTTTTGTGCTTGCAG
Organism: Arapaima gigas; assembly: GCA_900497675.1. Classification (NCBI taxonomy): domain Eukaryota; kingdom Metazoa; phylum Chordata; class Actinopteri; order Osteoglossiformes; family Osteoglossidae; genus Arapaima; species Arapaima gigas. Next base: position 676,347 of record UFQX01000079.1, read on the forward strand.
TGTCACCGGCGAAGGTGTCCTTACGTGCAATAAGAGTCTTTAGAGTTTCTAGTTGTTCTTCACCTCTTTGTAATGTTCTCTGGATGGCTGCATTCAGCAGGTGCTTGCTTTCTGCCGCTTCCAGACAATTAGTTTTTTTTACGGCCTATTTCTGTTATACATTAACTTCTGTTTGCAGGCGGATGCCCACAAATTACCCACTGCAATGACTCTCTAGGTGAAACGTCCCCTCCCGGCGGTGATGTCACTGGTCCCAGGTTCTGCATTCAGTACACCGTGCGGAGCTGTAGGTCGCTTGTCTTGTGACTGCCGCTGCTCGGACAAAGGGCCCTTCTTCATTATACTTTTCCATAGAGTCACTCATTAACAGGTCTTACGCAGACACATCCAGCACCTTTTGTGCCAACACGATAATGAATGTTCAGAATGCTGGGGTGTCTGATATTCTCATCTCTGCTGTCATACACACAGGTATGAGGGAAAAAACAGGCAAATGAAAAAAAGCAGAGTTTAGGGGGTCCGCTTATGGGCACACGGCAGCTCCTTCTTTCTTCTGCCATCGGCCGGCACTGGTGATCATATCCGGGGAGCAGAGCGTATCCGCAGATGACCTCCCTGAAGTACCCAGATGGCATCCATCCTGAAACGGTGCAATGAGAGACCTGTGATTAGGAAACTCTCTGGCCCTCATGAATAAATGGAACACTTTAAACTTCAGAAAGCAAACCGCTGTCATAAAAGCAGCCGTGTCCTTGCTGACTGGAGCATGGTGGAATCCTGCGTTCACACTGTTCTGTCCGGGTGTCCTTCAGATAGTTTCCCTGTGGGTTTCTGATTAATGAGGGGTTTCTGCGTTTCAAGACAAAACAGAGGAGGAGACTAAATTATATACAACGCAAGTTGGGCCAAAATTAACTTTGTTTTGATTCACAACATACATTTATTATTACTGATGGAAGTGCCAGCCCTTTCCTTAGCCATATTATGTGCGTTTAAGTCCTTCAAGTGTCTTTGTTTTACTTTATATTTAATAAACTACTGCTGTAACAGCCTATCGATAGTATGGCAGTCATGGTATTATTTGAAATAAGTGATAAAAACTCACACATACATGCACTCTGAACTGAAGCATCAACAACTGGCTTTGTTCAGAGAACAGTTTAGTGAGGGCTGAGCAAACATCAGTTGTAACCTTTTTGTGTTAAGTGTAAATAGAAACAACTTGTGAAAAAAATGAAGGCCACAGTACAGGGCATTTGCTCAAAACAGCTCGTGGTTTGGTACACTGCCCATTTTTTTCACTCTGCACACAGGAATAAATAAGAGTATGGGACGTTATTTACACCTGTTGAAAAAAGGATAAATTTGAATAAACTGTGAAAAAAGAAAATGTATACATTATGAAAGATGAACAAGTGATGAATAGTCAGTTACGTTACTTTGCCCTGTAACTAGTGAGATGGTTGTTGGGCAAATATTGAGATGACTGATCATATTTAAAACTATTATTTTTACTGGTCACGATCTGAGCAATGTAGTATGCATATTATATTTAAATTAAATGATGAGAGAATCTTGGTTTCATTACTATAGAAACTACACTTTTATCATGTGCACAGTTACAGGAATTAGCCTCCTTGAAAGGATAAAGTCAAAATTTAATACAATCACTGCATATTCTTTTCACATTTTGGACTTTCTGTCCATTACATGTCTGTTTAAACAGTCTGAGTTGTTCATTTGTGGATGTTAAAATCTTGTGGGCTTTCAGTATAGAACATATACTATTCACCCAAATAGCAGTTTTTTTAAAAATATGTATTTGTAATGATTATATGTAACGCAATTTACAGCAGCTCTCGTTTCAAGGTGTTTATTGGTATTTTTTATATTTATCCAGCAGGTGTCGCAGTAGCTCAACTCGCTGACGTTATTGAAACGCTTAAGTACAAACATTTTAGTTACAGTATGATTCTGAATATTTTATATATAATATTTTGTCATTTGTACGCAGCTTGTTCATTTTTTAAATATAAAGCATATTTATCTGTTATTAACTTTTCACTTCCAGCTGATTTCAGTAGTTTATTACGAATTGAGCATTATTCAATCTTAACTTAAAACGTATCTAGATGTTACCATCATAAAAAGTATAATAAGCTATAAGTCTGTGTTGTTTTACATTTCTCACACTACATGGTGTGAAGTGAGTTGGTAGCCCCACTGACTGGTTTTGCACTTTCAGCACAGACATAGGACTCCTTAAGACACCCCTGAGTGTATCGGTGTATTGTGAGTACTTGTGTTTGCGGGACACTGTTACTGGCTGCATGTGTGTGTCGGGACTGAGCACCTGAGCCGTTTCCCTGTTCATTTCTCCTCCGGTTCTGGCACCTCCTGAGTGGGAGAGACTCAGAGTCAGTCTTAAACTCTTGAGATTCCAAGATTCAAAGATGCAGAGAAACAAACTCAAAGACTCAGACACACTCAGGTTTAGAAACTCGGTGAATCTAAAGGCTGAGAGACACAAAGACTCAGAGACATGGATAGTCCAAGTCCCAGATACTCAAAGATAGAGACCCAGTCTGAAAAATTCTGAGACCTAGAAACTTGGAGACAGAGACTCATACATTTACAGCCAGTGACCTAGAGAGACATAACCTTGAAGAAAGAGTCAGAGAAGCAGGGATAGAGACCCAGTCTCAAAGATTCTGAGACCTAGAGACTTGGAGACAGACTCCTAAATTTACACCCAGTGACCCAGAGAGACCTAACCTTGAAGAAGGAGAGACAGGGAATCAAAGAGTCCTGAACAGCTGGACACAGAGACCCCAGAAAATGTGTTACTAGTTACACAGAAACTGAATAAGTGAGACTAGGAGTTTCTCACTCAGAAACTCAGTAACTAAAAGACTGGGAGTCCAAGACCAGAGACTGAGTACCCTGCGTGAGACTCAAGGCCACGGAGATCCAGAATCTTATTCAATGTGACATAGAGGCTCAGACTCAGTAACTCAGGGACGCAGAGTCCCGCAGACGCAAACGCTCAATAACTCAGAGACTCGGCCTCCCACTGTGCGGGTGACGTTGCGGAGGGACGGTGCTTTAAATATGGAAAAGAGAGGCTTGGCGCGCGTGCGGGTGTCAGATGCATTGCGGCACGCGGGCAAAGCGCGAGGGAAACTTAGTGCGCGCAGCACCGCTCGCCTGGAAAGTCCGTTCAAAGTTAGACTTTTACAACCGACCGAGTAAAGACAGTTGTTCTTTTAAATTTATTTGACTAGTTGCACCACCTCATACTGGGGTGTTTTTGTTCTGAAGGAGTGAATTTGTGGGCGGGTTATTATTTTACGCTAAGTTACAGTTAGCGTCGCAGTGTGAAACTGAGCACAGGGAAGGAAAGCTGCAGGTTCGAAGACACATCGGGACACCATGAGCGCCGACAAGAGCAAGTAAGTATTTCTTTGTGCGGCGTTTTGTACTGTAACGTAACCCACGTTACGCGGAGCGGGTACATTGCCGCACGTTTTTCAAATACTGACCCGGTCACAGTGCGGAGGGGAACTAACACGCTCCTGCTGGAGAAGCACAGCTCTGTCAGAAAGTCTCCACCAGTTTGTTTTACTGGTACTTGCGAGCGCAGAAGTGTGTGTGTGTGTGTGTTACTGGAGTACCGCGTTTCTCCCGCACTAACTCGGTGGTAAATGGGAAGCGTAAGAGCCGCTTCGCATGTTTCCCACGCGGGGCTGTTTTCAGTCTGTACTGCTGTTTAAACAGAGTATTGGAGCGACACCGGGCAGATAAACGCGTAAAAGGGCAGTTCGCACGGTTTACGTTACTTTTGGCTGTGACCGCCGTGTGTTTAGGAACGGCAGCCGCGCCGCCGCGGCCGCCACTCTTTGTGTGAATACGGTAATCTGTCTTCCAGGAAGACGCCGTCACGAGCCATTAAAATCCTCCCGCAAACCAATAAATGACACTATTTTACCCCACGGGGCTTAAGACTGACGCGATCGAACGGCGTCTAAATGCTGTTCTGGAAGAGTCCATCTTTGTCGGAGTTGTACACTCTTTAAAAAAAACCTATCAGTCCTTCAGCAGTTTTCCCAAAGGTAACGAATGTCTGGCTGCTTGTGGCTTTAAATGGGTTTCTTCCTTTTTGACTATTCAGTAATACATTTGATTTAGACGGCTGTGGAGTTGCTAAAAAATTAAACTGGGTTCATCGAGTTCTTCTGAGTTCATTTAAGTTCATTAAAAGTTTTTTTTTTTTTTCTTCCCCCCAAGCGTTTTTTTTTTTTTTTAAATGAAATTAGTTTACACTTTTACCGGGTGAATCCAACTTTTGTCAACTCCATGATTTAACAAATAGTACAAAAATTACGGTAATGGTTAATCTCGTTATTTTCCATTTATGAATGACTTTAATTATGTTGAAAAATTGGGTGGGCTACCACACTTTAACTGTCTTGGAGAATCTGAAGTAGATCCACAACTCCTTAGTGTTTCCCTATTAAATTGTTATTGAAAGACTTACAAAGAACTTGAGGCTGCAAGGATTTACCCCGTGACCTTTGGGATGATTTCATTACCCTTTACAAGCTTTAAGATGACACCGGAGGGCCAAGTTACTTAAAGAGCTGCATATTTTACTGTGATTTTAGCTGGTTGTACAAGTATCGGGTACCTTACTCAGGGTTTGAACCCTTCGGATTCTAAGATCACAGCCCCAAAAAACTTCATGAGGTGTTTGTCGGTGCTGCATTTGTCATCTTCTCCAGAACTGAGGGACTGAAACAATCCGTCTGGCACCTGAGACTGGTTTGCTGTGTTACCTGTGTGAGTGTGATATGTGGACTTTCTCAGAGCTACTCAATGGAAGATGCACTCCTGCATTACAGTTCCACTTTTAGGTCAGCTTAAGAACATGCGTCACTGGTGCCCACAGGTGACTTGGCACACTTGATAGACTTGTACATTCACCATGCGAGTTAGTTAAATAGGTTTTTCAAACAGGGTATGGAGTTGCTCAACTGCTGATACTGCAGTGGGAATTCACCCATGCAGGTGTGTTCCTTGACATGGAATGAAAAGATCAACACATGACCGGCAGTTAAAAATTTTCATAATTCATTTTGGGCTGAAAGTTTTGTTATGCCACTGTCACAAATTCTTTGCAGCTAGTCTTACATTGGAGTGTTCATGGAATTTGAATATGTTGCCTGTGTAAATTACTTTGATTTAGAGTGACCCCCTCCCCCCTCCCAATTTCCCTTTTTTGACACGATCAGTTCCACGTATGCCTATTTCTAGCCGTCATCAACCTCAGATTTGCTTATGTGATACCATAGCTGGTGGTAGTGAACACTGACAGTCTGATCAGTGTATGATTAACTGACTTCAGCAGTGCAAGACCTGCAGGCATCTCCAACATTCACTGACATGGGAGCCTCTGCTGGTGTCAGTTTGAACAGTTGTATTCTGCAAAAGTGAAATAAGACTAGGTAATGCTGTTTTCATCCAAGCCAGATGAATGTCTTTATGCTTGCATGCTGTCTACAGATCTAGAATAATATTGTCCCCCCCCCCCCCCCCCCCCC
>UFQX01000079.1:682004-916667 GCA_900497675.1 Arapaima gigas
CCCCCCCCCCCCCCCACTTGTTTATATGGGTTCCCTCATGTGTTCTGCTTTCTACCCATATTCCAAAGATGTGTATGTTAGTTTGATTCTGAATTGCTTTTTGTGCATGTGAATGCCCTGTGATATGGACAGTTATTCAGTACAATCTATCCCACCGTACACTTGTTCCTGGTTGGGTGTTAGACCACTGCAACTCTGCTTTAAAGAGGGAGATGCATCTGTTTTGTTGCTGTTGGGTGCAAGGCCACGTCAGCAGAATTTTTGTGTTGTCAGGGCAGAGACATGCATGTGAAGGCTGCTACTACCACTTGGGCACCATGCGAGGTTTTGTACTACTGATGAAGTTTTAACACGTCTCAGTTCTGGCCTGCACAAAGGACTCTTTCTTATTACATCCCTTTGGAGCCCAAGCCAGTCATCAGATTCCAATGTTTGAAAGTGATTTCCCTGCATTGCCCAGGTTGTGCTACTGTTTACTAATAAAGTAAAAAAAAAAAAAAAAAAAAAAAGTTATATATTTTAATGTAATATTTAACAGATAAAAATAAGCTGCTGCAATGGGTAAGTTCACAACATTTAAAGCCTTTGCTGCTAGAAAGAATAACTGATACATAGTGCTCATTGAGGTTCATGTGGTTGAAACTGTTTGAAGCTCAAGCACGTGCCAGGGGAGTATGTGTGGAGTCCACCGTATCGGCTTACTGTATCTCTCGTTCAAGTGGGATTGGCTGTAATGCCTAGTGCTTGGGGGAAATGCAGATGAGTTTGCTGTGTTATCAGAAGGGTGACTTGTATCCTTCCTGTCTCTGTTTATTTTCCAGCGTTAGTCTTTCTTTTCAACTGGGCACATGTGATGGGCTACATGGCTGTGCAGAAAGGGTGTGTGAACACTGACTGATCAATAATTGATTTTGTTGTGAGTGGCACAGGGATGCAGCATGGAGGTTCACATTGTACTGCAGCAGACAGCGTTCAACTTAAACTGTCACTCACGTCTACCTTCCACCCAGTTTCAATGGCATGGGCTTATTTTGCCTGTGAGTTCTTGGCCTGGGTCTCACTCTCAATCACATATTTGGCAACTTTAGGCAAGCAGTTGGTGGGCTATGCTTCTCCGTTGTCTCAACTTGTGCTTACTCATGAATGAGAAAACGGCTACTTGTGTGATGAAATTCAAGCCAGCAGCAGGGGATGTCAAAAGGGCAACATCTTGACTGTGTTTTGAGGGGAGGTAGCATTCCCTACACTGACAGCGAGCGCAGACCAGCTGGAAAAAGGCCTGTTTTTCTGTGTCCAATCCAACAGAAAAGCCCTCATGTGCTGTCCTTCCCGGCATGTAGCAATTCCCCGACAGCTGCCGGACTGACTTCAACACAGGCTTGACATGAGGCAGGGTCACTTGCAATTTTTCCTTGTTCTTGCATGTATATTTGCAAAAGTTTTAGGACAAGGGGTACCTTTGTTTTCTGCACTTCTTAAGCTGTAGTGTTTCTTCTGTTACTTTTATCCTGGTTGCTCAACCTCTAATTTCACATACCCAGGGGAAGGTTCACCTGGGCTAAGTAGCCTTGCTTGCTGTGACTGCATGGTGGTTGAGGAAGTGTCCCAGCTGTGTAAGCTTATAGCCCATACTGCAGATACCAGTTTCCCCTTTCTCTAGAACCACTCAGACATGCAAGGATATTAAAGGGGGAGGGGTTGAGGTGGAAGGAAAGATTTTACCCTGACTTTGTTCTGCCTCCTTTTTTTTTCCTCCCCCTTTTCCCCTTAACATGCATACCTATAGTGAAGTGGATGGTACGGAAACCTACATTTCTGTGTATGCTTCCTGCCTGTACATTCCTGATTCCAACCTCGTGCTTAATCTCATTTCATCTTCTAAAGCTGGCTCATATATTTGCTTTGAGTTTTTTTTTTTTTTTTTTGGGCTTTGTGAATGGTTCTCCATTACAATACAATATACATAAATGTTTAACAACTTTATCAGTTTACTTGGTGTTGGTGACACAACCACACTGTTTCTGTGATTCTGCGGTCATATTTTTTTGGTTTAATTTTTAGCATTTGGTGTATATCAATACCTGTCTAGATTATTCATGTACTGCATACTGTAAGAGGTTGTACTTCACAAAGAACTGACGGGTCTTTGTGTGAAGAGAGATGACTTGGGGACCTGAAGGAAGAGTTTGAAATGAAGGCTTGTGCATCTTTCTCTTGAGTAAAGCTGGACAAATCCTTGAAGGCCAGATCTTCATTCAACTACCATGTGATGGGTAACTTGAGGAGAAAGGGATATCCTGCAATTTTAGTAGTGTGTGAGCTTGTTGCTTTTTTCCCTAAACACCAACATCATTGTGGCATAGCAGGGCTAATGGAACCTGTAACTCCCCTCGCATCACTCTGATCCACCTTTCCAAGTATTTTTAGTTTCATACTCCTGTTTGTGATCCTGCAACTGTTCTATATCATAGGCTTGGTATTCAAACTGGAGTGCCTTTGGCTGAGAAGCTCTGCAGTGTGTAGTGAAAGCTGCTCAGTCCATCCCTAAGACTACACTCCCCACTGTCCAGACCACCTACAACAAACAGTGTGTCAGGAGAGCTCTTATCACCAGGGACTCGTGTCATTCTCTTCACTGTTTGTATCCAGTGTTGCTATCTAGAAGACTGTATCACAGTTATTTCCCACAAGCTGTTGGACTGCTAAAGTTCTGGACAGTATAGGGACTGATCACCACTGACCACCTACTTTACTGCATCATCACCACATCACTTTTTGGTGTTTACATTAAAATGTTTGCACTGCCACATAATTTACTGTATTCTTACTTTAACTTATTTTCTATTCATTTATCTATCTGTTACCATTTACCTTATTTCATCTTTGTCTTATGTCTATTGTACACTGTGGTCCAGGAGAAACTATATGTTCTTTGTACATGCATACAAATGCAGAATGATAAAGAACCTTAAACTGTGGAAGGGAAAAAGTCTTTCTTAGCAGGAGCCTCTTCAGTACTGTCGCCAGACCAAATTCCGTGGCGGTCAGCAGCAAACGCTGATGCCACCAGCGGGAAGATTTATAATCCCAGACATAACTGCAGCCAGAAATGTGAACTGTGTTACTCTCTGTCTCTTTGCTTCTCTAGGGTGGAGGATGAGGCAGTGCTGGACAGAGGAGCATCCTTCATCAAGCATATCTGCGATGAGGAGGAGGTGGAAGGTAAGATGCTGTATGCTGCGCTCATCTTTCAAGCATGCCTACTTCATAGCCAATGAGACATGTGAACACTTTCACTGTCCCTTTTTATTTATTCATTTAAACTTACTTTTTATGAAGTGATTTATAGTGTCACTTATAACTGTTAGTTTGTTCCCTTAAGTAATATAAACTATTTGGTATATGCAGATATTCTAGCTATGTGATACAGATTTAATACAAGTGGAAATACAAGAAAAAAAATCAACCCAGACATACAGACTTTGCTTTCAAAACTTCCTCTGCTCTGCTTGGAACAGTGAGGTAACTGGGGTTGTGCCTCAGTCACAGGTACATTTTGTGGCATCTGGTCTCACACTCCTGTAAAGTTCCTCAAGATGGCATGTTCTGTGGAAAATGCCTACTCCTTTTTTTTTTTTTTTTGGGAGGGAGGGGGGGGTGTAANCTTCCTCTGCTCTGCTTGGAACAGTGAGGTAACTGGGGTTGTGCCTCAGTCACAGGTACATTTTGTGGCATCTGGTCTCACACTCCTGTAAAGTTCCTCAAGATGGCATGTTCTGTGGAAAATGCCTACTCCTTTTTTTTTTTTTTTTTGGAGGGAGGGGGGGGTGTAACCAGCATTTCTCCTTGCCAAAAAAAACCATTCAAAGAACATTGCATTACTTTTATAAGCAGCACTTCATATTGTTATGGGTAAGTAAGACCTCTTCATGGAAGGGTTTTTGAACTACGTTTAGCCCTGGTCCTCTTACCGGAGTAGGAGGAGATACAACTGTATGGGGCAAAGCCTTCAATGAAAATATTTGTGAAAGATTCCCTCTGCCCTCCTGTTAACTGTTTTTAACAATGAAGCTAATGGGTGTTCTGATATATAAAATAGAATAAATTACTGATGGTAAAAAGAAAATCAATAACTGATACACAGAATACTGCATCCTTTTTGGATATTATCAGATCTTGTTCAACTGGGATTGGTTCCAGTAGCGCACATACCATAGAATTGTCCTAGTTCCCCAACTTTTGATGTGTAGCTTACGAATCGTCGCAACACCCAAGCTTGCATGACTTGCGTGTTGCTCTCCTTCAGGAGCAGGTGGACATAGCCAGGATTCTTACCACTAGCAACTGTTATTGAATATGTGTTATATTCCTAGACTGCGAATCAAACCCTAATTTCCCACATACTTCTGGTTGGTGTTGTCTACTATGGACACCCCTGAAATGTATATGGCAGTCCCTTGGTATCTAAACTATCCGAAATCTCTATATCTGAAATTGCAATATAACACCTCTTGAAAATTAATACCTAAATATCTGTATCCAAATGGAAACTTTTGCCACCATACATTTTTACCCAAAGTTTATTCACAATAAAAAAAAAATTGAAACCAATAAATTAAAGAATCAACATACTGTACAGTAGTGTACTGTAATGTGCATATTGTTATGAGTTCATCCTAAGCAAAAGTTTGTTTTTTTTTTTTTTAAATGTGTGTACCAATGTCTTATCAGGCTTTTTTAGGAATCTTGACTCACTGCACAAATATGTGCAGAGAAAGTATCGCCACATTTACTGTGATTTAAGTTGGATACCCATTGGCCCTTCTGAAGGAGGGATTTTTGTGCGGAAGTTGGAGCATGCAAACGCAATGATTTCAATCTCTGACAGCCTGGCTTTCATGAAACACAGTCAAAGATGCTGTTGCGGGTTATGGGGGGAGTAGTGAAGGCAAAATTCCATTTTCACTCCCACCCCCACCCTGCATCCTTTTTAAATGTTTTACAGACTTCCAACAAGGATAGATGATGCGGCCACCTCCCTCCTTCCTGCAGCAAACTTCACAAGGCTGTTTTCATCACTTAATTCAATAAGTACACAGAAAAAGCTATTAGCCTTATTTAAATTATCTGCAATTTTTTTTTTTTAAATAAACCTATTTCTTTAAATACTGATGGTTGCACAAATATGCAAAATGTCCTGTACTATACCATGGGTTACAAACATATGAATGAAGTGTTTTCTAATTAGGTAACTGGTGTTAGTGTTTTATCATTCTGAAATCATGGGTTAATGGTTACATAGTTCTAATTTGGTTTAGATTTATTCAGATCATTTTTTGACTTTTGACCCCCCCCCCCCCACATTTTGTGGTTTTGTGGCACACAGTGTTTTGTTCAGTATAGTTCAGTCTGGGCTCAGATGAGGAACTTTTTCCTCCAGCCTCTTGGGCTCCTGACTTGACTGTACTTTCAAAATGTAGCCAAAGTGGTGGTTGCAAGCAACTTAAAAAAGATTCACAGGCTACCCACAAAGGGTATAAAAAAAAAAAAACCCTACATTTCAGATGTGCTATAATTCCACTTCTAAAATATTCAACTTTGGTTCTGAGACAATGTGCATTTTGCTTTGTGATATTAGTCTGCTGAACTATACGTGTAGCTAGGCAAGGGTTTTGTAAGAATTGATATGGGGAGGCTACTGGGGGGTTTTTTTTTTTTTTTTTTTTTTTTTTTTTTTTTTTCCCCCCCCTCCTCCCCCGTACTGCTAATTCATATAATCTTTTACAAAAACCTTTCAGGTTCTTAAATGCCTTTCCTTGCACTCTGGATTATGATTGTAGTGGAAGCAAGTGACCATGTGAAGACAACATTGCAGACCTCCATGCACGTACATTGATGTAAAAGAGAAATAAGCTTGTTCATGCCTGATTTTCTGTACTAGTTGCCCTGGGTACAGACTGGGCTCCCCCTTCTCCTCCACAGGACTGGTTTTGAAACTAAAATCAAAACAGCAATGAAGTTGTGAGAGTTATACTGTTCCCAGCAGCAGGCAGTTTTAGTTCTTCTTTAACTGTGAATTTAAGCTGCATAGTGATTTCAACTGTGTCCTTGTCAGTCAAGTGTAATAAATGGCTTAATATTAGGAATAAACAAACAGTTTAGTTAGTACTAAAGAAAAATAACATTAGTGCTATTCTGTTAGATGTCATACAAAATATATTTTTAAAAACAATGGACAAATTGGTTACTGCAGATTCCAGTAGCTTTCCACAAGTAAAAATGTCATCTTTATCAACTTACTTCACAGCATTCATTCATTCATTCATTCATTCATTTATTCATTCATTCATTCATTACCAGTTCAGGCTAAAGGTAGCATAACTATAGCTGAAGGCTAAATTCTAATGAAGGAAAAAAATACAGTATACATTAAAATATAGCTAAATACTTATATGCACAAATGTTTGCATTTCTAGCATTATTAATGGGCTCTGAATTTCAGGAACAATGAAACTGATATTCTAAAACCAACTAATTCTTTTTGTATTGTAAGATGTGGTATCTACAGCCAGTTGGCGTACCCTGCACAGTAGAGTAGACACACCATGGGTTTAGTGGTTTGCAGGAAGACACAGTGAAGGGAAGTTTTGACACTTGGGGTTTTTTAACCAAAATTTTTCAATGTGACATTTGTTGATAGGACTGATTTTAGTGTGGTAGTGCAGCTATAAACATGGTACAAGCAGAGCTTTTAAGCCTAAAAGGCTGAAAGGCTTTTTGAATAAATGGGGCAGTATTTCTTAAATGGATTCTTGCAGAATGTGGTCTAGTGATCTTTAGAAGGCGGATGTTGTGAGCAGCTCCTGAGTGAGTTTTCACAGATAAAATCTACAACTTGTATGCTGACATTTTATTTTGCCTGTCAAACTGATCATCTGGTAAGGGTATATCTAATTTTGTAGCTGATGCCTTTTTCCACAACAAAAGCAACTAATTGTACAGCTGCATTCTTTGGTTGCGACATATCTATCACCTTCATTCCAAGTAGTTTAAACAAAGGATATATATGAAACTAGGTTATTTTTGTGCTTTTTAATCCTGGCACCAAAAAACAGGCAACAGTTCAGTCAATTGCAGGACTATCAAAATTCTTAGATAAGGTCCTTAAGTTTTATCTGATTTTTACTGAGAGATAGTGTGGTATCTACCAGATTATAAGCAAACCGATAAACTTAAGTTTGACTGCACATCATCTTCAGTACAAGGCACAAATAAGTGGGATTTCACACATGTAATATGTGATGTATGATCCTCTCGACATAACTGTACTGTCATGCTGTGTCCTTGCAGGTCACCACACAGTTTACATTGGTGTGCACGTACCCAAGAGTTACAGGAGACGCAGGCGTCACCGCAGGAGGACCACCCATAAGGAGAAGAAGGAGAAGGTCGCTGAGAATGTCAATGACAAGTCTGATGGCGAGGCTGTAGATGAGGCTGGTACCAGCATCCTCAAACCGCTCAGTAAGTGTTTTTTTTTTTTTTTTGGAAATGTCCGACGCCTTGTAACTGCACTTTATTCCACCTGTGTCAGCAAACTCTAATAACAAGTGAACAGTGTGTACAAGCTGAGGGCTAGAAATGTATTCTACCATGTGCAAGTGCCCCACAGGCATCAGGTGCTGTTTATTTTTAGTAGTAATAAGTTTTTATTTTAATTATTTGTGTAAATGCTAGGTTTATTGTTTTATGTTTTTAAAAAAACTGTACAAAAACAGGCATGTGGATTACTGCTCATTGTGTTTATTGTTGTTGGGTTTTGTAGCAGCAGGCTGTGTTCAGTAGCATATTTCTACACTTCTCTGCATTCAGTGACTAATCTGAGTTTTTGGGTTAAATGTATTTTCCTGGGTAGGTGACATGGCTGTTCTCTTCACCTTGCTGCTCATAGCTGGGTGTATGCAAGGGTGGAGGTAGGATCTGGTGAGTGACACAGGGCTCCAAGTGCGTCATCTTTCTAAATGAAGCCTGCAGCCGGCAGAGCGCAAAGTAACGGGTGGTTCACAGCATTAACTTTTGGGAACGTGTGCTTATATTCACTTGTCTTTCACTCTGGCATAGATAAAATGCTTTGAGGGGAACATATACTTTAGAAACTGGCTATAAATAAATTGGAGTTTTTAAAAAAAAAAAAAAAAACGCACACAGGTTGAAGAAAGTGATTAACTATACTTAACATGAGCTTTTATACCCCTTGCATTGTCTCTGTGGAATCTTTGATGCACAGGGTTTAGTGCTTCAGTATAAACACCTACAGATCCTATACATAATTTATAATGGGTTCCATGCAAACCAGTTGAAGAAATGAGATGACAGTAATTGATTGTTCTGTAATTCTTTCTGACAGTCTATTTCATCAGTCAGTTATACTGGGTTATTAGAAATATTATGGAGACTGTCTTGGTAAGCTTGAAAATGGTCCAGTAAGATATCTGCCCTTTGCCTCATCGGTCTAGTGTTGAACATCACGTTTTCATACATCTTGCTACTTTTAACTGTTCATTCACATGATGTACCACTTTTTCACAAATGTTATTTCTCCCCTGCCTTATGTACTGTTCTCAGGGTTGTTTTCAGTGATTTCCACTATAAAATTTGTCAAATGTATAAAATAAATGCATTTAGGGTGAGTATTAAATACAAAGTTGTATCAGAAATATTTTTTTATATCAATAGCTGAAAATAAAATAACCGTTAATGTAAGCTTTTCCACAGTGGAAGAACTAAATGTTTGAACAATACTATTTTCCCCTCCAACTGATACTAGTGTTTATCTTGGATGGAGAAGACAAGTTCAGGAAGTCTAATTGACGTTTTCAAACAGTGTTATTGTGTTAACCCGAAAAAAATCTGGCATCATAAAATTTAAGCACAACATCCCTTCTGAGGCTTTTAATTTGAGGTTACATTTGCTGACGTCACCCCAGCGTGTCCATTTGGCTTCCGAGTTCCCATAGTAGCAGGATGGACTGGTTTGGTAAGTTTTGTGCCAGGCTGTGTGGCAAGGGCTAACTTCTCTTCACTTCAGTTTCCCCCCCTCCTCTCAGGAATGATGAGCGAAGTCATTATTGCATTCATGTTTGGATTCACTCAAGGATGTTTGCAGCTGTTTCAGAAAATAGCTCTTTTTAGATGGTAATTAAGCTAATTTTTTTTTTTTACATTTTATCAAAGACTGAAAATGCTTATGCTTATTTTGTAACTTCAGTTTTGCATTAAAAATGCTCTGAGAATAGTTTCTTTTTCCATTATTTGTGCTCGGTTGTGTTACTTGTGTTAGTCTCAAGTCTGATGTGAAAATTAAATTCATGGGGCCAAACTTAGGAAAACTTTTCTTACTTGGAAGTGTAGCTAACCGAAATGGTTCCAAATTTAAATGCATAGCATTGCGTGGCAACAATTGCCACCTAGCCTGGGCAGATGTATTTCAGTACTACTGATGTAAGTTCAACTACGATATTACATTCTCCTTCCCTTGCCTTCTCTGATAGGCTCTTATGTAATTTTAGAAGTGGGGTCTGCCAATGGGATCAGGCTGTAGCACAGGGTTGGACCCATCTGCAGGCAAGCTTGTGTTACGGCCATGAGGGTTGACGCTTTCTCCTACTTACCTACTTAGGGTTCAGGATTATCTGGGAGCTTCTCACATATTTCACTTTATTAAGTTTAAAACCCATCTCAAATAGTTTGTTACATCCTCCTCTTAATCGTTTTTATTTTGTTAATTAAAAGCCCACAATTATACAGTTATTTTGAATGCTTTATATGATCATGTTCTCACTTATACTGGCAATACTAATACTTGTAAATATTTTAGACTTTTTTTTAACTTTCCATGTTTTCAGGTTGTTTTGTCTATGTATATTAGATGTCCATATCTCTTCAGTATTTTTGGGACCTCTGTTACCACTCTGTGAAACCTTGTATTGAGAGTTGATCTTTGCATCACCCGAATGAGCTCAGTTTACAGTCCTGCACTTTTAACCACATATTAAAGTGGAGGTGTGGGAATGAGATTTTTTTAACAATACTTGGCAAACTCATTGAAGACTGAGGGGTCAGCCAGAGATCTTGAAGTAGTGATTTAAGGACTCTGACAGGGTCATGAGGTCAGATGACAGTTTGTGAACATGGGGGCAAGAGAAGAAAACAAGCATTTTTAACCTGATACACTCCAGAAACAGTAGTCCATAGATTGAAGAGAGCAGTAACAGATTTACACATTTTATCCAGCAAACTTTTTAATAGTAAAATTGCAAATTTTATCTTAATGCTGAATAATAACCCTGCACATCCTGAAGACTGCTGATCTTTAGTTTATTGAAATTCTTGTCTGACATCAGTCATCTCTTAGAACAGATACTTGGCGTGTTGGCAAACCAGAAGAAATGTTATTTGAGGGACAGTATTGTCTGCTTTTTTTTTTTTTTTTTCTCCTCCCCTTCTGTGGACTCTGTCTAAAAGTAGACTTTACTCCTTCAAATTTGGTCTTTTTTTTTTTTTTTTTTTTTTTCTGGGCCATGACTTAGCCTAGAGCTCTGTTGCTATTTATGCTATTTGTAAAAGAAGATTATTTGGATAATTCGTACACAAGCAGCTCTAATCCAGCCCACAGTTAGAAATGGTGGCCTCAATGTCTTATTTGGGCAGATATCAGTGTCACTGGAATACAAGTACCTGTACCTGAAAATCACAATGGCACCATTTCAGTATTGAAAGGATTCTTAGCTTTTCTGCAATTGTTGACAGTGAAAAATAAATGAAAAGATTTTGGATGGAATTGTCTTATTGTTTGTATAATCTTTTTTCCAAGGTTTGGTGTTAGAGCAGCCATGACCCTTACTTTTAAAACCTTGGAGAAGGATAATCATGTGCCTGACACAGGGTGGAATGTTTCCCTTGCTCCTTCGAAGCACATGGAGCTAATCTCTCATAATACATTTATCCTATCCATTAGTGCCATCTCCTTATGTCATGATGATCTTCTTTGTCTTTTTTCCACCCTTTACAGGGAAATGAATGTACTGTAACAAGCACTTTTCTGAAGTATTGCCAATTAAGTTGTCACAAGATGTTTTTGTGTTTAGACAATTTTGTAATTTCGTAAAGGTTTTTATGCTCCCTGCCGTTACACGTGTAACTTTAATAAATGGGAGTATCCATTTGGAAATGAGATGCCTTTTTTTTTAAGAGTTTTAATCCTCCTGTTGTGTCTTAGCACATCATGGTATGCATAGTAGAGAAAATACTGTTAGTTCTTATCAAGCCAGCACAGAATTATTGTTTTGAAAATGCCTTATATTAATAAACTGTAATATTTTATTTTTAAAGTATTGTTTGACAATATTATAAGTCTAATGATTCATATAATGATATGACACTGTGCCCATGATGATGTTTTCCTCTTTTGGGTGACATTTCCACTTGTAAGTTCAACAAAGAAACAGGAAAAATAAATAAAACCTCAACTTCATGTGGATTGCGCTAAAGCCTAATAAAATGACAAAACAACATGATGTACCAAATTATCACTGATAAGAACTTGAGCAAATGGGTTAATGCAATTTAGGGTAATGCTTGAGCAATAGCACATGTATATTTTAGCTTTCTGTGGAACTGAAAACTATTTGCCGCAAGGTTATAACCGTGAATATGTCTATGTTGGGACTGTTCGGCAGCCTTTTAGAAGAAAAGCTTTTTGAGTTTAATGCACATCAAGCTGAGTACTGGGCAGATTGTCCCTTTTGCTGACCAATGTGGTTAGACATCCAAAAGAAACAGTCAAAAGCCACGTTGCAAGGAAAGTCACCAAAATATAGTATGGTCAGTTGTTATGACAACCAGAAACGGAGTTTAGGGATTTACTGATGGAAGGAAGACAGGAAATGAACTGTTACACATAGAAGAAATGATCTAAAGAGTCTGAGAAGGCAGGCCTTTAAGAGGGTGGTCTCAGTGAATAGTTGTTTGAATGCGACCTGCGTTAGTTCAGGTTGACAAATAATGGGGGCGCTTTGGCTGGAGTGCGCTCAAAAATTTATCAGGAAGTTGAAGATATAACTTGCCTTATACAGAGTAGTTATGTGTTTTTTGTCTGCCCAAGATGTATTGTCCAGTTCTAGTCCAGCTGAACACTGGGTGGATTCAACTGCAGAAGATGAAAGTGGTGGCCTTCTGGGATGTATTAGTTTATATTTGTAATAAAATTGAGGATACATTTTTCAGCAACCTTTAATAAGTATTTTTAACAATATTCAACTAGTCACTCATACTGGGGGGAGCTTACAATGTTAAAAAGAAGCACTGTATGCCTGTGCTACCTTTTCTAAGAAATAGTAATACAAAATGTCTGCTCTTAATGGTAAAATAACAAACTATGTAAGTAATGATAACTTGCCAATGGTTTTTTAACACAAATGGCTGTGGTTAGAGAAGTCATGGGAAAATTACTTATTTTGTTGCACTTATCAACAAAACACAGGTGTTTTTTCTGGATGTCAAAAGCAATAATTACTTAAATTCTGAGGTTTATAGTTAACTGAAAAAGTAAAGGAAACAAATGGCAGTACTTGAAAATGCTGAGCGTTGATCTGAAGGCTGTTGCCAGTCCAGTACTAATATAGTTTCCACCAGTGATCCTGGTGGTCCCCTGATGGTTCCCCTCATGGTTCCCCTCATGGTTCCCCTCATGGTTCCCCTGATGACACTGGGCAATGTAGTTAATGCCAGGAGAAAACAAGGTTAATTTGGACCAGTCTTTTTAATAATGGTTAATGCTCATATAATGCCTGCTGTCTTAAGTATAGTAGTTCTGTAGTGCATGTTTTAGGATTATCATTTTTGGTTAATATGTTAATTTTTAGGTTTGGTAAGAAGCTATAAAGTTCAAAATATTTTGGGAACACAACCTGTACTTCTTTGTGCTTTGAATATGAAAATGTATATAATATATATTTGTTTAACAAATTTTAATGATATGCTTTTAAATAAATTGCCCCATAATTCATGCTAAGACTCTTAAATAGTTTAACCTGAGTATTTCTGTGTTTCGGGTGAGAGGCTAATCTTCCTTGGAGTGACTGACTTGCAGTGGTAGTGTTTACATAAAGCCCTTCTGAGGCTGCCAAGGTTCATGTTTCCATGTGCTCCTGTTCCAGACAAAGTAGTCTTTACAGGGACATGGCTGTGAGCTGCAGTACATGCTTAGCAACTCGCTTCAGCGTAGACTGATTTGTTTTAACCTGCTAAATCCTAACCATTATACATGTTCCCACCTGTAATTAACCTGTTTGTTTGAACTTCTTTAATTTATTCTTTACTGGAAATGGTAAGTTCTAATGCATTTTCGCAGAAACATTTGCACATAACCCATTTGATGTATTTTAAAAGTTTTGAATTATTTGTAACTGCTGTTTACCCTTTGACTTGTGTTATGTTGACGTTAAAGCAGAATAAAGCAGATATAAGCCTATTAACTCAATGCTTGTCAAGGCTTAGAATTTAGCCTATTTATTTATTTGTAGCTTTTGAGTATCTCAGCCAATATGGACAGAACTGAAATTAGTTTGTTCTCTTTCTGTATGCATTTGCCAAGAACAGGATGTCAATCGCTAGCACATGCTAAATGGAGCTTCACTTATACCCAGCTGTTGACAGACTATTCCATGTCTCTCACCTAGTACATCAAGGTAACCCGAATAAACTGAGTGATGCTGGCTCTCTAGTTCACAGGAAGGACTCAAAGTCCACATTGAGACTAAGGCCACACCAGTACCATGGTACCTGGGTCCAAGGAAGTGTTTTGCATAGACCTCAATTTCAGGGTTGCTGTCATAAGCAGCTGAGTTGTTGGCCAGATGTGAATCTTTTGCTCTAACAGTAAAACTATTTGATTATTTTCACTTTTGTCCACTTTAATGATATCTTGTTTAATATACAGATAAACCCGAATTGCGCACTTAATTTGTTCCTGAAAATGCTGTGCAAATTGACATTTCACATATTGGGCTCTCATTTTCTATTATTTTCAAAGGAGAAAAATAATAGTACATTCCCTGCCCATCCCAAAGTCCTAAACCTTTTCCCCAAATATCACTAAAACACTGTAAAATACGTTGTAGTAGGTGCAAAACTACACAGCAGTCGCCTCGTGCAGCAGAGCACCATGTACTCGCGTAGCAACTATATTATGTTGCAGCACCATGCAGGTGAGCACTGCACAACACAAAATATGAGTAAGTGACGTGAACAGTTTCAAATAAACACAACTTATGATAATAAACTTTCTGTACTTGCAAGTGATAAGAACAGTTGAATTGGTGGCACCTTTTTAAATCACTTCAACATTCAGCTCTCTTCTGAGCAGTTTTCAAGCCTTATTACTTTTCAGTTTTTTTTCACAAATGTGTTCTACCTTTTGTGCTCCATTTTTCTGACTTGCATTTTATTAATGTGTTTAAAATGGAGACACTACACGAACACGTAGAAACAAAGCAAAAATGAGATGGGATATTAAAGTATGTCCCTTACAGCTTGCTGTACTTCCCACTAGTATGCAGCATATATACATGGATAAGTATGGGACAGGAATAAACTTTCCACCCACTGTTTTGCAGATGAATTTCTGGTGCTGCTTTATGGATCTGCATTAAAGCGGGGGTGGTCTGTTGTGCAAACTGAGATCTGGTATTGGATAGATAGATAGATAGATAGATTAGACATGTAATACGAAATTGTGTATACTGGGGCTGCCTATACAGGGGTTTACTGGCTCTATTGCAGGACCTGCCGGTTACAGTATCCAGTGCTCGTAGGTAATTGACTACCTGCTGCCCAATTAATACAGGTGTGTCTGTTTGATGGCGACATCTTGTGAGGATTTACTGTCCCTTTACTATCCCCTTACCATCTCAACCAGGGCTTTAATATGGGAAATGTTTTCTTAATGTGTGGTTGGACTTTGTGCCCATTGTTTAGTAATAATGATAGTTATGAGGAATTTAAGGCGCAGCACCAGTTACAGGATGCTGACAAGGAAACATTGTTTCTTTTTAATACTTCAGTTTTGTCAGTGCATTTTAGGAATGTTTCCTTGCCCGTGAAATGGTTTGAGTCAAGGAAATCTGTAGCCTGACAGTTGAAAGGAGTCATCTCGCCATAAAAGGGATTCATAGTCATCCATGCATTGTGTATGAAAATGAAACCCAAAATGTTTTCATTGTAGAGGAACCACGTCATAGTCTTGTGCACTGCATAAGACATTAATATGTTGGCCTTACCTCACATTTTTTAGTACTGAAAAGTATAAACCTTGCCCTTCAGTACTCCCTTCTTATCCTTTAACAGCAATCTGTAGTTTTTATTTTTTTTAATTTTACTCAGGATGTTGGTTAAGGCTTTGAAAAAGCTATTTCTTTCCTTTTATTTCAGTCCATACCGTTCAGGTCACAGGTGCTTTTTTTAATCACCAAGTTAGACTCTGACTTACTGTTTGGTTTAGTTGGTTGGAGTTTGTGTCTCTTCTCCAACATAAATATTTAATTCAGACGAAGAGTCCAATCTTTCCTTATCAAGTTGCATGACAAGCTGCATGACAAACCAGTAGCGGATGTAAAACACTTGTTTGTTCAACTTGTGTTCTTGACTACATGCTTTTCTATCATTAAAAAGGTTTAGAATTTACTTGACATTTAAATTTGTTAGGTATTTGTATGTCTTGTTAATTGAAAAGTACCCTGCAATTTATAAATAACAGTAAGTCAGAGGACCAGTTTCCTAAAGTCTTGGATATTAAAACATCACACTTCTGAATATAGTTAAGCCACTGTTTTGGAAATGCCTTACATCAAAGAAAGGGAAAGTTGGAGAACAAAGGCAAATATAGCTGAGTCTGTGTCCAGACACAGCAGCAAAGATCTTTTTAGTGGTAAAAAGTAATGACTTGATAGTCTTATGAACAGTATGAAAGACGTGTTGGCGAGGCTCCTGGATTTGTAAGCACAGTGAACAGTCACTGGGACTAGGAAAATCTCAACAACCATTAGCTTGCATTGAGTTCTAAGGCCACAAACCATTGTTTCTTCTTTTCTCAGTTTCCCCTGCTGCTGAGCGGATTCGCTTCATTCTGGGAGAGGAAGATGATGGCCCACCTCCACCTCAGCTCTTTACTGAGTTGGACGAACTCTTGACTGTGGAGGGCCAGGAGCTAGAATGGAAGGAGACGGCAAGGTAAGCTCTTCTTATTCCCCCATGGCATAGCCTACTAGCCAGCCATGGAGTGATGGCATGTGGTAGATGCTTTTGGTGCATTTGTTGTGTGTCATCTATGAGATTAAGACTTAATTCTAACCAAAGTTGACGATTCCTCAAGGTTCTGTAAATGTTAAGTGATTGTTCAAAATATTATTAAAAGATGCGGCGTATAAGGAGTGTTATTTCCTGGTTCAGCAGAGTTAAACTATTTTTGTTATCATTTACAACAAGAATGATGAGGCATATCTCTCTGGATACACAACACCCTAGACTTCCTCTTGAAGGAGTAAAAGCAGCATTGTCAAAAAAAAAAAAAAAAAACAATGTGTTCAATATCTTTACAGTCACAGGTGGGTTCTACAAGGAAGTTTGTACTTTACTGGCACCAAATGTGTGTGGTTGTGTCAACAGTCCATGACGCAAGATTATCTTTTGTTATGTGTTGCTTCTTATGTAGTCTTCTGTGGAAATTTCAGTGTGCAGTTTCTTGTCAGGAGACAAAAATTGCTTCCATGATGGATCACACGCTATCATTGTACATTATTGTGCCATAACAGTAAAGTACTGGGAGACCTCCAGGCATCTGTTAATGGTTTGTTTTCCCACAGGTGGATCAAGTTTGAGGAGAAGGTGGAGAAAGGTGGAGAGCGATGGAGTAAACCCCATGTGGCCACACTGTCCTTGCATAGCCTATTTGAGCTTAGAAACTGTATTGAGAAAGGCACCATTATATTGGACCTGGAAGCCACCACACTTCCCCAGATTGTTGGTGAGTCCTTCCTGCACCATCACTCTGCTGAGACTATGCACTTTTACCACGAAAGCTCTTTATCGACAACACACAGAAGGTTGATTTGTGGTTGGCTGGGCTGTGACAAAACATTTCAGCCCTTGTTGCACAGGTTAAATGATGGTACCAAGACAGACGAACTTGTAGACGTTGTCTATCTGCTTATTTACATGAAATTAATCTAGAGAATCCAGAATAGGGTTTCACTCTTACCTACTTAGTACCACGAGGTATTTTTCCACTTCAGTGTTCTTGTAAAGTCAGCAGGATGGAAATATGTATATCTATTATTATTTTACAGTAAATGTTAGTGTTGCACTGAAAACAGTGAAATGGTTTTAAATGTTATACTACATATTTCCCACACCACACTCGGCTTAAATACAATGGGGTTGTTTATTGCAAACTGTCATTGTGCTTGTTTTTCAGAATTGATCGCTGATACCCAGATAGAGAGTGGGCAGCTGAAACCTGACCTCAAGGAGAAGGTGATGTACACACTGATGCGCAAGCACCGCCACCAGACCAAGAAGTCCAACCTGCGCTCACTGGCTGATATTGGCAAGACGGTCTCCAGTGCAAGCAGGCTGTTCTCCAACCCAGACAATGGTAATTCAGGTGCTGGTTTGGCGTAGCATTCTTTTGTCATAGTTGACAAAAAGTATTCCAAACAGATTTAAAATAATTCCTTAATAATAACCAATAATTTTACACACACACACACACACACACACACGCCAAGACCTTCCCTATGAATAAATAAATAAAGGTCTTCGTTTGGAAAAAACTCAGAACTCAAAGAAGCACAACATGTTTTCATCTTGAAATACCACACAGTATTGCTATAGGATTTAATTCTATTTTAGGCTCCCAGTGTGTAAGCATCATATGATATTAATTTTCTAGTGATTAAATATGCAAGTTATAATGGACTAAACGCCAGGTTCCATATTAAATTTACAGTTTCACAGTTGATAGTGTTTGCAAGAAATGTTTTGTTGAGGTTGAATATAGCACCTCTAACCCTACATTGGTAGTAACTGGTACACCCAAGTTGCCTTCTCTCTGTCAGTTACCCCTTGTTTGGGAACTGCGTGAGAAAGTGTGACTGTAAGCAAAAGACAAATCTTTTAATTTCACTATTGCTCATTCCACAAATCAGTGTGTCCTACACTATATCATTTATAGTTCCCTCAGGATTTTAAAGTACTCAAAGTTGTACTTATTATGTGCCACAGTGACTGCTTCCAGCACCTGTTATTACAGAGGGTTTGAGGTGGAAATGTTAGCCTACAGCTTTCATTGGCTGAAGCAGCTTTTGGTTTACTTGGCATTGCACTTTCCCATGGATGCACTCAAGTGTTCTGAATTTTTGTTAGTCTGTATTTACAAAAAGAAATAAAATTGTTGTATTTTTTATACTACTCCTAGTTCTTACAATTATGTTATGATTAGAGTCATATTTGCATGACCTGTGAAACACTACCATTATTCTTGAAACTTTTGCTCACATGGGAGATTGCCACTGTTTTAGGGTGTTTCTTTTATTCTCATGTTTTATGAAACTTACAGTACTTGGCAAGATCTATTGCTGCTTTTTCTAAGTTGCCTCGTTTTCTTCCCCAAACTTACTAAAAACTTTTTTCCCTTTTACAAAGTGGATAAAGACAAGGATTACCTGTAACCAAATGTCTCTGTTTAAAAGAAAGAATCCTGTCGGTCTGGAACTCATAAACAGCAGCCATGATTGAAGGACTCAAAACTATACACCAGTCAATAACTGGTTTTCATGTTGTTCACTTTACTGCATTTGAGATACAGTACAGTCTTCTTTTATTCAGACTGACAGATCATCACGAATGTTGTTAAGCCAGCTTTATGTCAGCAATTTCAAAACAAACATGACCTTAAAACTAGAGTCAAAAGTAGAAATAACAGCCTTTATGCTATTATCTTCCTCCCTGCACTATAAAATCTGGAGATATTGTCACATTGTGGCTGCTTTCTTTCCCAGCTCATGTTTATCTGTCTCTCTCAGCTTTGTCTTTTGGGGCTCTCTGTCAATTTTCTTTCCTTCCTGTCAACTTTTCATCCTGGTCTGCGACTTCTTCCTTTTCTTCCTGCTCCTCCTCCAACTAAAGCGCGTAATCCACTCGACTACCCTGTGACGTGCCTTTCGGCCCAAGGCTCAGAGGAATCGCTGCAGGTCCACAGGAGTATGAGCGTGGAGTGGCTCAGTAAGTTCCCAAAGATGAGTTCAGTCAGTGTCACCAACAGTTAGCACTGTGATTAAGAACCCAGACACCCAACAGATCTACTGTGGTACCCTATAAGCAGGTGCTTAACCTGAATCTCTCCAGTGAAGTGTCCAGTAATGCTAAATAGGCAGAGATTTTGTATAAACCGTAATAAATGATATAGCGGTTTCATTGTTGACACTTTTTACGTAATGAGCTTCGTGTCAGAAATGTTTGATTTATGAATGTTAGTAATTTGCAGTGGGTACACTAAAAAACAAGCCCTCTATTTGGAAATGGAGGCAAATTGTTTTCCTGAGCAGAGGTTCTTAACCCGTTCCTGGTCACGGTTCCCTTTATGATTCTGGTGAAAACAAAGGATCCCTCCTAGAAAACTGTCCAAACATGAATTTGGCAGAAAAATTGCCCTCAGTTTACTGTACTGTAAATTGATCGCTATGCCTTCACCAGGAGTATGTCTTTGATAATAACAGCATGGTATTTATAATTTTAACTTTTATTTAATAGCAATATGGACAGTGTTTTCAAAGTAAGCCCACATTTCACAGGTTGCCTGAAGTTCATCCATGGCCCCCTTGTTAAGAACCCCTGTCTTAAAGCTACTGTAAGGTGCAACACTATAGCGTTACAGATATGTCTTAGAACAGAATTAAAAATGGGATATGTTCCATTTTTTGTGTATGAATTCAAAGTACTTATTAATTCTAAATGTATGTGTAAACCACTTGACACATCAGTTCACGTTTTGTTTGGTACTGAGCCTTACTGTGCTTGAAACAACCTGGAAGGTGTTGTTAAGTGATAATTAAGCTGGATGTTTATCAACAGGGCCTGAAGAGGGACTGTAGCTGGCAACAACTCCTGTACAGCAGTCAGCTTGAGTGTTTAACCTTCACGCTTTATCGAAACAAGTTAAGGGAATGCTGCCCACAGCAACGATGCAGCAAACTGTCCTTCGCCAAAGAATAGTTTGCTCACATCCATCAACAGTTTTGTTCCATGTCACAATAGCTGACTCCTAAAAGCAAACAAACGTACTGAATGACGCAGAGAACCTGGAACAAAGACGTCCGTTCACAAACAAACACTTACGCGGTCACACAAACTCACATAGGCATATAACGCTTAGACATGGTGTTCCGTTACCAGAGGTCTTGGAATATTTGACAGCCTGTGATAGAAAATAGAAGATTCATTTTACTGCTTGTTGCAACAGACCGATATCTCCAATGGTATCCTTGATGATGGGTATCAGAATGAGTCATGTGTTGATGAGTAGCGAGGATCTGCTTTGAAGGAAACACTTTTCTGCCAGGTTCTCCCAGGTACTTTGTCACTGCTTAACAAAATAAATAATTACACCCTTTATAGATAGGAACCTTTCCACAAGGGTGGTAGGGCACTTGCCAGCCAGAGATTTGTTAACTAATGGGATGTTCAGTGAAGATGAATTTTTTGCTTTGTGTGGGGTTCTTGAGGATGAACTGATGGAATCGCAATGACTATGTGGTTGAACTTCTTTCATCTCTGATATAAATGAAAAAGCTTGGAGATGTGTGTATTTCGGTGTCAGTTTCCTCCATGCATTCATTAGATTATGCAACAGGTTAACAAAATGGCATTTTAGCAAAAATGTTACTATGTTATAGCTTTCAGAAGTTTATCAAGTGACTATTGTATTGATTGTATGTGTCTTGTTGCTTCCATTGTTACAGGTAGCCCAATGACTGCCCACCGTAACTTGACTTCAACCAGCTTGAATGATTTCTCTGACAAACCTGAAAAGGATCAGGTCAGTTCACTTTAATACTTTTTGCGCACAAAGCATTTTGTTCTGTTGTATGTGAGGGTTTAATAAATCTATTTAAACAAATGCGAACAAGTAATGGGGCATATCTCTACTTCTACTGACGTTTTGCGCATTACCTCTTTCCACAATTGTAACACTCCTACGAATTTTTTAAAAAAAAATCTTTAACAGTTAAGTCCATCATCCACTTCTATAAGTCTAAAGAGTGTTTTACATTATATCATGCCGCACTACATTTCATCGGCCTCACAACAGCCGGAAAGTTTTTTTTTTTTTTTTTTAATTTTTTTATTAAGCTATATAATGCAAACAATAAACAAAATGTGGCAGTGAATTTAGATGGTGTAGTTAATCAGACTAACAGAACTGTAAGCCTGAATTTTTGACTGTTTCACCATTGCTTTGAAAGGAATAGTTATTTCATATTGAAAGTTGAGTTTTCTCTCTAGTGAGGTCTTAATGATGAGGAGTAAATGTAGAACAGAAATTCTATAGAGTAACATTTTCTCATTTGCTTATGTTTTGTTATGAATACAATACGTAAAAACTGAGTGAGTTATCACTATTATTCAAGGTATTAGTTCATAATGGTTTTTACTCTATTTCATAGGTAATGCAAGTCATTTCGTTTTTGGAGCTGTAAATGTGAAAATGTTGGAGTTTTAACTGTTTCCTTCAGCTTTGACAACAATCCCATGTTTTTCTTCCACTGGGGAAAAAAGACTTTTTGTTTAGGTTTATGGATGTAGCCTAGAGAAGCATGTGAGAAAACTCCTAACTGTTTCACCCTGAATCTCAGAGATCCAGAGCCTGTCCCAGAAGCAACGGGCACAAGACCGTGAAACTGCCCCTGCATGAGGCGCTAAGGGAGATGAGTGACATAAAAATAAATAAACAAACTAGTAATACATTAATCATTTAAACAAATTGGAAAAACAAAAGCTAAATTTGAAAACAATATATCCAATAAAGTAACTGGAAAAACAAAAAAAGAGAATTATCAGTGTATTGATACCCTGTAAATTCAATTTGACAGTAGGTTGTTTTGCCTGTTGTATGCCTGTGAGTGTAAATGGCTTTATTAAATTTTGGCATGTTTCTCATGGGAAAGCCATGTAGCTGAGTCCCCCCCCCATCCCGTCACCCCCCCACCTCCCCAATCTTGTTGGGCAATAACATTTGGACCTCCCCTTACTGGTCATTTCATTTTGAATCTGTAGCTTATTAGCAATAATGAGCAGACCTCTGGGTCAGAATAAAGATGCCTTCAAAGAAGTATCTGTCCTCTAAAATGAGGAAATTTTGTCCCACTTCTTTCATAATCTACTACGTATCTACTCCGTCGGAGCTTTGCTGGGTTGTGTTTAGCAGAGTGTTTTCACATGGAATCACTTGTATCAACATGATCTCCTTGATGAATGTGTTTTAGTCTTTTTTTTTTTTTTTTTTTTTTTTTTTTTTTTTTTTTTTTTTTTTTTTTTTTTTTTGTTTTTTTTTNTTTTTTTTTTTTTTTTTTTTTTTTTAAACTTGTGCACGACTTTCACATAGATTAGTTAGGTTCACTTGACCATTCTGGGGGCATTTCCACAGTAAAGCTGCAACTGTGCTACCTGTCTGCATCTACACATATTGATACAGTCATCACTGAATAGGGCTGTTTTCAAACTTCATACACTACTAACATTTGTATCATTTGATCTACATATGTTATGCTTGTTGCTCACTCATTTCTCTTTTTTTTTCCTGTAATATAAACGTGCTCTGCGTCTACCTTTGCATAAAGCATTGCATAAGAATACATTGCACTGTACATTAAATACACCCACACAAATGAAATTAAAGTAGGGTCAAAAGAGTTATATCTGGAAAGTGTAAGTGTACTGATGAGACACAAAAGTGCACACTTGAAATTACCAACCTTTCTTTTTGTTTTTTGTTTTTCCCCCTCCACATTCCTTTTAGCTTAAATGTATTAACATTTAACTGGACACATTGGGCAAAGTGACATTTAGCTTGAGAATAAACAATGGTATATTTCACAGCAGTCAAAGAGCTACGGATGCGCGCACATACAGTTGTCAAAGCATGGTCACTTTGCCTAAAGCCATCATTTCAGCAGCCTGCTTTACACCTGCAGTTGCTTACAGAATTGATAGGAGTACAGAAGTGAATCACAAAGACAGTTTTGGAAGTATTGCTTCCCAGTTCATATATTTGCTTTAAAAGATCATAAGTCTTGTAGTCTGAAAATAGTTGCCTATGTAGTGAGCATGCACTGTGCAGGCTTCTTCACTGTCACCCAGCACTTTATTACTACTAACCAGTTAGTTTGCATGCTCAACTGGGCAGATCGAAATGTCCTGTTAATGACCAATGAAGTGACTAATTAAATTCCCACCAAGGGGGTCTAAATGTTAATTACTGTCTAAAGAGATTAAAAAAAATTCAGTTACTTACCAATGAATGTGTCATTTACTTACATGCAAGAATATTTGAATTTGTGTATAAATACAACACTGTAAGATCTATTTTATTATTTTCTTGTATTTTCTAATTTAATTGTTCTTTTTTCAGTTTTAATGATTAAGGCACTATTTTTTTTACGGGGCACTTCTCATCTTCCATGTGGTGAAGCTTCCGCACATGTTGAACTTTTAACTTTTTAAGATGTCTCCACTCTGCTACATTCTTTAAGAGGAACCTCAGCAGAGAAATGTGCTGCCCGGTACAGCTCACCTTGACCCTTTGCATCCTGTATTCGCTGAGATAGAAAGAGACTGTTCCTCCTCAATGCCAAAGCACTTTCATCACATTGTACTGTAAACTTATGTTTACCATTCACCCATTTACCATACCATTCAAGTACAAAAAGCCTTTATGTCATCGCAAACAATATTATGAAATGCTCTGTGTAGAAGTTGCACTGTGTGTGGTCAAAATCTCCATGCCAACATAATATTAATAGTCAACTTTTGCTGGGGGGGGGGGTTATGACTAATGTTTGAACGTGGGAGAACTGAGGAGTTAAAGTGAGGCCTAGAGTGAAACTAACTTCACGAATGAAAGTCTCTCTTCAGGTTCTAAAAAATGTAAATATCTAGTTTTGGGAATTAAACTGTAGCACCTGAAACATTTCAGTCAAATGTTAAGCTGTTCCATAATTTGAATAAAATGGAGGAAAGACCAGTGTTTTCTATTTATAATGTAACCTCACAAAATAAATGTGCAGAATTTATGGTTGCTGTGAAAATAATTTCAGCTACCTTTATCTGAACCTTTTAACTTCTGTGAATAGTAACCCACAAATCAAAACCTCAGTTAATAACAGGTTCACACTTTTAAAACCTTCATCTGTCTTTAGTAAACATCTCTAAACACTGGTGTACACTATGTAAATAATACTTTCTGGGTGTAAAGAAACCTACTATTTACCATTTGCTTGAACAGTTCACATAGCTTGAACAATATATTCTACTACCAAAACTACACTGAAGTTTGACAAAGGGGTAAGGGCACATTTTTGTCATGACAGCAAAGTGCTTGAGCAGAATCTTGTTTAGTCCTGTGAAGGAAAACTGCTGTTGCCATGAGCTTCACTTGTGTAGGGAGAATTTTTTTTTTTTTTGTTTTAACCCCAGAAATATAGCAGTGTGATTATGATGTAATGATTTACTTTATTCTCTGGCAAGAAATAATTTGTGAAGTGATTGTAGTAGAACAAGACATAACCCTACTATAAATCAGTTATGATTGATGCTTTACCTTCATTTATGTTCCAGTCAGTTATATCTTAAGTTATTTTTTTATTTTTTGTTGTTCACATTGTGACATTATGTACATATTGTCAGATATGAATGAAAATTGATAAAATGCCACAAGAGTAATATTTTTGGCTGCCACAAAGGAAAATTGATATCAGCTTTAAAGCTATCAAAAATTTTATATCCTTACTTGAACTTCTTAGTGTCCTGGAAGAACCTTTGTATTTTTATATACAGTATATTTTTAGTACATTTGCATGCAGTATTCGTTGAGTCAATGTCTTTCTAAGAACTAATGACTTCAATTATTTTTCATAGACATCTATAAATTTTAAGAGCATTCTATTTGAAGCTCCTCACTGATGTTAGAAGTGCTGACCCATAAAATATAGTGGTAATTCATAAATGAAGCAGTTCCCAAGCAATCATCTAAATGTAGACTTGATATTTTGTAATGGTTATTTAAGAAAAAAGTTTTGCAGAAGATGTTGGCAGTTGATCTTTAGACATTATGTCCTCTGAAATCCTACTGTGGTTCCTTAAATATCAGGCTTTTTCCCCTTTGGAAATAGCTCTTTATTCTTTCACTTAAAATAAAGAGCAAAAGCAGTTAAACTAAAGGTGCTCTGAAGTGGTTACCATGGGTTTTATTCTTCCTGGTGATGAATGCTTATGTGTCATGAGGTGAGGCTTGAATCTAATGTGGTACTGTGAACACTATTCATTAAAAGTCACCTATTTTTCATATAATTTATGGGGAAATTTTGTTGTTTGCTTTCTCATGCTTTGACTTTTTTTGTCATACTGAATTAGTTTCTGTATAAATTAAAGTTTCTGAAGTGAGTAACATAATTAAAATCAGGGGGAATTAATGTCACCCCTTTTAAGGTTTGGCATTTTAAATCAGTCTGGTTTTTTCTGAACAGCTTCCTTACACCTCGCTTTGTATTTTCAGTTGAAGAACAAGTTTATGAAGAAGTTGCCCCGTGATGCAGAGGCATCCAATGTGCTTGTTGGAGAAGTGGAGTTCCTGGACAGTCCTTTTGTGGCCTTTGTGCGCTTGCAACAAGCTGTCATGCTGGGTGCTTTGACTGAAGTTCCAGTACCGACAAGGTAAGGATCACAAAAAGCTCCAAGGCCCTATGGACAGTCTTATTTGTAATGATGTTTTAGCATCCCTTTCTCAGTGACCAGCTCAGCATGCAAAAGATTGAAGCTGACGTCAAATTCCTGACATACATGACTTTTAGAACCTAGAAAGAGATGCGATACTTGAGCATTAGGCTTGTTGTGAAACATCCCATCAAATGCGCCCACAGAGTGGTCTTCCCATGTGATATCTGATCATTAAAATCTTCTCAGATTGTCATGCTAGATTCCTCTCTCCACAAAAGTAAACTACTTCCCTTTATCAGATTCCTGTTTATCCTGCTGGGACCCAAAGGCAAAGCCAAATCCTACCATGAAATAGGAAGAGCAATAGCCACCCTCATGTCCGATGAAGTAAGGAGCTGCTCCATTTACCCTGTTTTACCTAGACATACTAACAGAGTACATCATTCCCTATATAGATTAAACACTATGTTCTGTATATATTTTATATGTACATCTGTAAAAGATCTCCTGCCATGTAAGGTACAGTGGTATAAATTACTTTGTCTTCATGCAGGGGAGAGGTATATTGAAATTGTCTATTATAACGCTAAGGACATATTGCAGCAATACGATACTGCGTTGAACAGTTGTTGAGAGGTACCAGTCTGAGATGCACACAAATACCAACACCTAATGTATGTGTATTACAGCAGACATTACTGTGTTATAGAACTACTGTCAGAATGTCAAATTAAGCTGCAGCGTATGCATTCAGTCCAAAAAGTAAAAGTTTTACAACCAAGACAAATGTAATGCAGAAACTATGAATGAAAATAAATAGCAGAAAAATAAACAAAATTCAAGTTAGTTTATACAGAATCCTGGCAAATACACACAGCTGAAATAGATGAATGTCATGTCAGGAATTAAGCTGACTGTGATGCACCACATGCGTGACTTTCAAAGGCTACTGTGGTCTGTTGTTTTAAACTCCCTACTGAGTGGTATCCTGCCCCAGACCCTGATGTTCCAAACAAGCTTACAAAACTGCATATTTTCTCCCTAATTATTGGATGTCCTTTACTTAATTTGTGCCCATTGTTTACAAGCAAGTGACATCTGTCTGTGTGTCCCCCTTTTCAAGCCTTTGCTTATTACGCATGTTGTTGCTGACTTCTCCACAGTATACACATTGGGAACCTGAACCAAACTGGTGGTTCTCATTCATCTCACCCATATGTAAAAACAAAAAAATGAAGTGGTAAAAAAACACAAACAGGACATTCAGGAGTTTACTTTTAATAACATGACAACTTAAAACCTAGTGTATACTATGCCTAGAGAATTTTTATCAAACTTTGGGCAATCATATACAGCATGTCTTTCCTTAATAATTTTATTTTAATCTGTTTGACATAGAGCTACTTTTTTCCATAAGTTTCAAGGTAAAACATAGCAAAATTAATTTTGACAAAAACGCACAATATGTATGAAATCATTCTAAAGCAGTCACTTCTAAATGAAGAGCTTTGGGAATTCTAATTTCTACCTATTCCATTTGTTTGTATAGGTTTTTCATGATATTGCTTATAAAGCCAAGGATAGACAGGACCTGCTAGCTGGCATCCATGAGTTTTTGGATGAGGTCATTGTTCTGCCTCCTGGGGAATGGGACCCAGACATCAGGATAGAACCTCCAAAGTCTCTTCCATCTTCAGACAAAAGGTAGGGGAGTCACTGGCCTTGTGGCATTAATGATTACCGTGTCCCTAGTGCTCATTTACTATTAGTTTACCAGTGCTCCACAAGGCTAGTGCTGTATTACGCTGGTACATTGTAGTTGTACACTGATGGGATGTCTGCAATGTAATTTGAAGTGCTGCTTGCACTGACGTAAAATACAGTGCGGACATTTATTTATCTAGAAATAAACATTAGAAATTAAATGAGCCCACATAACACATTACACAACTTTATTTGCAATCAGATGAGATAAGCCGACTCTCAGAGAGGTGCCTGGTTTCACAGCAGTTGATGAAAACAATGGAATATTTGTTACTTTAAATGAAATATCATACATCCCTGCATGTCAGGTAACGTCACGATCACTCAAAGTCCTCCTTTAAGGTCATGCAGAGCGCTGTGCTACACTGTCTTGTTAATAGTGATAATGAGCCTATAGCATTTAGTTATATGTTCAGTTGAACTAATGTGATTTATCACAAAAAGATTAATATGATCAATACCCAAGGTCAATAGACATGAACTGAATTCTCAAACCCAGAATGTCTCTATTTTAAAGTACACTCATAAGCTGCTTTCTTTTACTGCCCTGAGGTCTTTGTGGAAACATTCAACAACCATTTATTTGTTTGTTTGTTTTGACAATTTCTTAAACATAACAATTTGGTGTTGTCCAAAATCACTGGCAGTCTGCTACCGCAAAGAGCACAGGACACTTCCGAAACTCCTTGTCTATTCTTACAAAGTGCATCTTCATTTACTGTCCTGTCCTTTCAACTGATCTAATGTCATCTTATTAAAGCAATATTTTTTCCTTTTTTTTGTTCCATCTTGTATGCCTTATTGTAATGTACTGTCTGTTTGTAAGATTTTAAACTGCTTTAATGGTCTTTCCTGTTTTATCTGTGAGGATTGTGTAACATTAAAATGTCACTGCTATTCAGATAGCCATGTGCTCACTTTGTCCAGGAAGAACATGTATGCCACAGCGGACAACATGCAGATGAACGGGGACACGCTCCACGAAGGGGGTCAGGGAGGTGGAGGGGGTCACCATGTCTGTGAAGAGCTTAAGAAAACAGGAAGGTAGGGTGTTAGTTACCAGTCACTAGTGCAAATAGTTGTGGTTTAAAAAAAAAAAAAAAAAAAAAAAAAAACTTAATGTATTTGGGTAAGTATTGTTGAAAATACAATTTGTTGTAATAAGGTAAAAGGATGAGATAGAACTACTCACATATTTGCAATAAGGTTACTTGGGTCAGTTTTTTAAAACAAACATTACAAATGAAGGTCCTTGAAGATTACTCATGAAACAAGTGGTATTAAAGTGAAGTGAATCAGTACACTGAAATCACTATGAATGTATGAGAATAATTCCAACATGTAAATTTAAGCATAATCTTAATACTAGTCTGCATGTCTTAACTTGCCAGGTTTTGTGGAGGCCTTATACTTGACATAAAGAGGAAAGCCCCCTTTTTTGCCAGTGACTTCTACGATGCATTACACATTCAGTCATTATCAGCCATTCTCTTCATCTACCTGGGAACAGTGACCAATGCCATCACATTTGGCGGGCTGTTGGGTGACGCCACAGAAAACATGCAGGTGAGTTCAGTGTTCCAAGGTCTGGTGATGCAACTAAATCAAAAAATGTGACACCAGCAACAACCCACATAATATATTTCATGTCATTTTAGGGTGCTGGAAGTATCCAGCGCTCGGTGAAGAGAACTTGGCCTTTTGTAGAGTGTGATCATGTAATAGGCAGCATCTCATTCCGGACAACACACCCTTTAATAAGTTGAGCCTGGGTGGCAATTCTTGCAGTAGTGAACAGATAATACTTGTTCTTGATTCTGTTTAATTCGTGTAAACTGGGCAGACCTGTCTTACACTTTCATTTCAAGTGAAACTTATAGAACAAACTGTTTACTGACATCTAGAAAATGTGTCACCAGATGTGATGCTTATCAGAAATAGGACTACAGGTGCAAAAAGATTGCTTACTTAGGCATTGGATGCACATGAATATATATTAAAATTAACTGAAAGGCTATTATATTTTTATACTTTTTCTGATGTTTCACCAGTAATCTTCCTGTCAGTATAAAACCTTATTTATACCTGAGTGTGTTGCAACTTGTTTTTTTAATGACATGAATGTTTAATTCAGTTGAAGTCACGCATTATAAGCTCAATAGTTTATTTCGGGTTTGCTTGTATAGCAGTTGCTATTGAATAAACAATTCGAGGATTTGTGTACAAATGATGTACATTTATATTAGTTGAATTCTCCTTTGTCTTGGCCAAGAGCATCACCGGATAAATGCTTTAGCTGGTGTGTTTTGAACAGGATGCTACTTTCAGGACAGCCAACAGACAGACGACATGCCAACTGTGCAACGCAAGTTCAGCTCTCATTGTGCTCTCTTCAAGGGTGTGCTGGAGAGTTTCCTGGGCACAGCAGTCAGCGGGGCTGTCTTCTGTCTACTGGCTGGCCAACCTCTCACCATTCTCAGCAGCACAGGTCCCGTATTGGTATTTGAGAGACTCCTCTTCAATTTTAGCAAGTGAGTTTTGTGATGAAACATGTCCTTGTATTGTTGCTTGTTCCAGAAGGAAAAGTACAAACTTTGTCACTGGAATACTACATTAAGTAGTATCTATTTTCAAAACAAAAATGAGAATTTTTTTTTTTTGGTATGTGAAACTCTTATTTGTCTTGTACATTTGTGGACAATATGCACAAGCAAGAAGAACAGATAGCAGATCCAATTGTTTATTCATTTCCTGTCTAAATCTAGGGCTTCAGCACAGGCACGGCTTTATTCCCCAAATACTACAAGCCCTTTCATGGCTCAGAGGGCTGGCAGACTATGCCACTCTCACAAAATATTTACTAAAGGCCTGTCACTAGTTGCAAATGGTACTGGGAAGTTAAGCATGACCAAAGTCAACTTTTCCGTATTTCAGTGTCAACAAATAAAAAAATCATGCCTTAACCTGAAGTTTAGTAAATGTAATGTCTTTGGTTGTGTTTAAACTGTCCATAAAAGCTTTGAAAAATAAACAAAAGTTGCTAGTAGCTTGTTTTCTGTTAAAACGCTGACAGGGTTAAGCCACATTTGGACCATTATTCATGCATATGCCATATCTGGATCTTTTTGTCATGAGCCTTTCTCACCTGATACTATGAGGGTATAAAATTACCTCACACTGAACTCTGTATGTTCCACTATGAATAATTAATCTTTATTTTTCACCCCTGAATATACTAGCTAGTTCTGCACTCTTCCACTGCTAGTAAAACCACTGCATATTAAATTCAGTGATTTTGTGAGTTTACTTAAATGTTCTGCTAATGGGTTTACTCACCTTAATTTGATATAGCATGGCTCAGTATAGGAACTATAATTAAACTGTAACAAATAATAAACTTGTTTTGTTGCTCATCTATGATTGTGGCCTCATATATCCATAGACCACATATTTCATGTTTTATGTTTAGTGTTCTGGTAAGGATTAAGCATGCACTACACAAACACCCCCCCCCCCATGAAACAAATTGTGTACCTTTTATTCATATACATACAAAAGTCACTCATTTGCCTTTACCCCTATAGGGATAATGATTTTAACTACTTGGAGTTCCGACTTTGGATTGGCCTGTGGTCGGCATTCTTCTGCCTGATTTTGGTTGCTACAGACGCCAGCTTCCTGGTGCAATACTTCACCCGCTTCACAGAAGAGGGTTTCTCTTCACTTATCAGTTTCATCTTCATTTATGATGCCTTCAAGAAGATGATCAAACTGGCCCATCACAATCCCATCAACCAGGGCTTTGATGTGGACTATGTGACACAGTATGACTGCCGCTGTATGTCGTCTTCTGTAGGTAAGGATTACTGTCTTTTACAGACCCTACTGCTTTACCTAGTGGCAAGACATTTAGTGAGCCTAAATTTCAGTTCCACTGTTTTTTTTTTTTAATTTCCTATCCAAATCCACTGTCTTGTTTTCCCAAATACTACGAGCTCTTTTTGCAGCTCAGCATTCTGATACACTGTGTCACTCTGAAAATATTTATTAAAACCCTGTCACTAGTTGAAATTAATATGAGGAAGAATAAAGTGACCAAAGTCAACATTCCTCTGTATCACTGTACAAAAATCTTTATTTTAGATCAGTAAGAGTACAATCTGTGTTAGTAATAAAGGTCAAGAAAGTCATGTAAAACTCCACTTGCGTGGTTAAGATATTTAAGCGACTGACTGTTAATAATCCACACGTATACTATTATTATTATGGATGTCATATTGTAAATGCAGTCTTTGTACGCTGACTAGACAGAGAACTAATACTCATAAGACATAACCTTTAGACCCAATAGACAGAAGACTCGTTCAGACTCACTGAAGCAAACTGAATTTGCCCATTGAGTATATTTAGGTCATTCTCTGGATAATACTTTGTTTTTTTTAATATATACATTACTCACAGCAGCATGTAGGTCTCAATGGATTGATCTCAGCAGGCATGCTGGAAAAGGCTGTTTAAATTAACGTGATGTGTTAATGCTTTTCTGGGGGACTGATATCTGCAGTTTTGCATATACTGCTGTCTACTTCTTCAGTATAGCTTTGTTTATTTGTACAGCAATCCCTCGATCTCCAAGCCTAATTTGTTCCTGAAAAGTCATTTGTAAGCTGAACATTTGTAAATCTGATATGTAAACCCCATTAACTTCAAAGGTAATTATGTTTAAGGGCTTCAGCAAGACTGGGAACATAAACATTATTTCTTCATGGCATGTCTGACACAGCAGTGCCCGTGGAGCACCACCACATGCCGCGCCAAATGTTCTAACGCTGAATACCATCAAGACCAATATCTCTGCTTTAACTCCCCACAATGGCTAAAAGACTACTTCCACACTTTTTTCTTTTCTAAACAGATCAAAATGCATCAGTCCAACTGTCCAATAAGACAGTTGTAATCTGTCCACCTGTCTGTATTTAAAACTTTATTTAAAACCAATACAATAACTATTTATACACGTACACAACAACAAAAAATGAGGGCAGAGCAGCAGCTCTGTAGTACTTGCAGTGGATGACTGCATTGTCCGTAACCCCTAGGGTGGTGACAGAGTGTATTGAAATGAAGAAGTAAAGAGACACGTGCATTTTTACACATTCTCAGAATCTTTTTATTTTAGTGTGCTTTATTTGCATGTTAATGTGTACATTTATATTGCCAAAGCAATATAGGATGATGGTTATAAGGATGATGATGATGATGATAATAATAATAATAATGCGGTAATCCCTAGGTATGTGAAACTAATTTGCCCCTGAAAACACTTTGGATACCGAAATTTTTAGTTACCAGTTCCCTATTATTTAAAACTGGAGGAGGGGTGGAAATAATGTACTCCCAGCTCATCCAAAAACACGTATAATAACCGTCAACTCATGATTTCAGAAGGATAAAATGAAAAAAAAAGATTTCTAAATGGAACTTTTGCGCAATACCAATATTTAGATATTAATTTTCTAGAGCTGTTACTGCAAAAATTTGGATATGGAAATTTTGGATATCGAGGGATTACTGTAGAAGTAAAGAAGAAATATAAATACAGCAGAAACTAGAAAATAATTAATTTTAACTGCATAACAGTCTTAATGTGTAGATGTGCATGTGAGAGTCTCGGCAGAAATTCAGTTTTGTGGCAAGCTGACATTTTGGATGTGTCAGATGGAGCTTGATCATGTTTTTTAAACTTCCAAAAAAAAAGTGAATTTAGCATTTGACTTTGCCTTGTTTTTCTCATGACTTTTGTAATTTTTTTTAAAAAGATGTTTTAAGGAACGTCAATGGTAAAATGTAAATCATAGGCGTATAATTGTCTAAGAATTTGGTGAGAAGATCTACAAATGGTGTGCAAGAACAATGTTTTACAGTTGTATGTTCCACAGGCAATGACTCTGAGCCCTATGACATGCATGGTCCACTGATGATCAACAGCACTCTTTTGGTAATTGGCACTCTCTTTCCTCTTTGTATCATCTGTTTTATGAACTGATGGTTTGTTTAACTGAGTTTTTAAGCGTTCAATTTCGTTACATGAATTTTATTTTCACACACTCATTGCCCAATCAGTGTCACATGCAGTTGACAATGGCAGCAAACTTTTATGGCTGTGCTGTTTCTGGACCATCTTCACTAATACATATTTTAGGGAGTGGGTTCATGCTTACTTCATTATAACTCATCTTTGACCAAAATTTTGCAATTTATCAGTAATATTTATCTCTGCTCAGATGTGTAAAAACACAATTTTGTTAAACAAAAGTGAAACTTTTGGCAGCAGCTGTATCAACAGTGATTTGAGTTCAGTACGATGCCTCTTATCCTGTATCAGTACATAAAATACAGCAGTTACCTAATCTGGGAAGGCCACACTCCTGTGTGTCACAAATATTTTATATCCCCCAAACTCTGATACTCACTTTAATTTATTTCAATAAATTTATACCAAAAATCAAAATAACTACATATTGCTATTTTCCAACTGTTTCTATAAGAAGAGGAACAGGACTTCACAGGAAGGGATATGGCCCCCACTTGTGCAGTTAATAGACAAAGAATGGTTTCTGGCAATGCTTTTCTCCCTAACCCTGATGGCAAAAACTCAGTGGTACAGCTTCTGTTTCTTCACAGTCATAAACATCATGATGAATAAGGCTGGTGCACAATGCCTTCCTTCTGTTTTGTTTTGAGCTTGTTGGAACAAAGCAAGCACAGTGTCTACTACAGATTTCAGGAATCTTTGCCTTTGTTCTGCACAGTAACTGTACATTTAGTTTAATCTCCAAAGCTTGAAGCACAGCTGTGTGGACAAATTTACATCTCAATTATGCCCTGATGCTTAACTAATAATGGTATTGATTCTTTTTCTGTCTTCTACCTTATGCAAATTTCAAACTGGCAGCCGTAGAGTATTTTCCCAGTGGAATACCTGAGCAGACACACAGCAACTGAACTTATTTTGTCGTTTCGTTACCATGACATGTTAACAGCAGCATGAGAGATTCTGTTACCTGAAGAAGCCACTTGTCTGTGCTGGTCTGCATACACTTAAGCTGTATTCAGAGAATGGAAAAGCTGTATTCAGAGAATGGAATCTAAATTACATTAAATAAATAACATTTTCTGTGTGTACACTGTGCCTGTACACAAAATTCTGTACAATTCTGTTGTCCAATACCTGGACATACTTCATTAGTCGCAAATGGGCTGCTGCACAAATAATTTCCTAGCTATGGTCAAATGTAACAATTTTTTTCTGCTGTAGCTTTTTCATGTGCTTTTTGACCTGTTTTACAGCCTCCCAATATCACCTGGTCCTCCCTGACCAAGAAGGACTGCTTGAAGTATGGAGGGCAGCTGGTGGGCCCATCCTGTGACTTTGTCCCCGATATCACCCTGATGTCCTTCATCCTTTTTTTTGGCACCTACTCCTGCTCCATGGGTCTGAAGAAGTTCAAGACCAGCCGCTTCTTCCCCACAACTGTAAGTCATCACTGTTATGATGATGCTTATGTTGCATTCTCTTTTGGCAGATTGCTTTTGAAGCATGAGCTAATCCTTGAGTTAGCAACAACTTCTCATGAAGTTACTATGATCCCCTGTGAAGTGTGGATTTGGTCCAGGTCTCATTCTGTACCTCCCTGTAAATGGAGATCCTGCCAGCTTTACTTCTCATCTTGCCGTCACTCAGCAAAGATATCAGATACCGTGTTGTTGCTGGTTACGTGTACAAAGTTCCTGGGATTAATCGCAAAATTGCTGTATTTCAAAATTTGTGAAGGATTGCAGTAGTGATCTAAATGCTTGAAATGTGTGGTGAAATATTTTAAATTTTACATTTTGAATTCCAATGAAGACCTTACTGTTATGTAGATATTTCTGCAGTAAAACATTTATCAGCACTTGGTGACTTTAATGGCTGAATGCAAAAGCAGTTGTAATTATTACTTTCTGTTGATACCGTCATTGCTGCTGGAAACCACTGCAACAATGCAGTGATTACTAAAATAAATGTTTTTTTCCTCCCTTTTAGGTGAGGAAACTTATCAGTGATTTTGCAATCATTTTGGCCATTTTTGTTTTTTGTGGTGTGGATGCCCTGGTTGGCGTGGACACACCTAAACTTATTGTACCAAGCGAATTCAAGGTAAAGAAATATTTTTTTTTTTTTTTTTTTTTTAATCGTGTGGAATAAGTTTTATTACAGATTGAATATGATCATTGTTCTTTCAGTGACTGATTATTGATTGTTCAATGACAGTACAGCAGGGAAAAAAATGTCTTTCTGTCTTCACTCAGTTTTTGGCACCTTTCACTAAAAGTGAATTAACCTGAAACTCTGATACAAAATGCAACGTTCATGCAATACTTTAATCTTAATGGGATCTTAATCTTCTTGGTGGGGGGGAAGGTAGAATACTGGCATCAAATGACATGGTGATTAACCAAGATTTTGGGAACACTGTTGCATGCTTGGCTGTGTCTGTTGAATGCCTTCTTTTCTGTAAAAGAACTGGTGTCTGAATATAGGCTTTCTTAGAGATGTCAAAAGATTCTTTGTCTCAATGTATCTGTTGAGGTCTTTGTTTTCTTTTCTTTTTTTTCAAAGAACAATTTAAAAAACCTTTTTTAATTTATTTTTTTTTTACACACCCTCAATCAAACCCTTTTTATTGTAGAAAATGTTGAATCTTTCAAGGCTGTGTTTGGCTCACAAAGTGTTCTTAACCCCCAGCCTACAAGCCCTGACAGGGGCTGGTTTGTGCCCCCTTTCGGAGGTAACCCCTGGTGGGTGTACCTGGCGGCAGCCCTTCCTGCTCTCCTTGTCACCATCCTGATCTTCATGGACCAACAGATCACAGCTGTCATTGTCAACAGGAAGGAGCACAAGCTGAAAGTAGGGATTGTGCTGAATTATATTGTTACCATGCATTCAGAGCAGTCACAGCAAATGCAGGCTGTGCTTTTCTGAACACTCAGACATCCATATTTGGGTTCTTTGTACAAAAACTGTAAATCTAAATATCTCTTGGCCTGAACCTCCAAGTGGAAAGGTTAAAAATAACTAGAATAATGTGACTGGGAGGGATAATGCCATCAACCAAGGGATGGAAATCATCTCTAGGTTATAGATTTGCATACTTGTACTGTATGTAAAATTTATCCTTTAACTTTTATATCATTATAAATATCTGATTGATTTGAATGAGGGTTGTGCTCCCTTAACTGTGTTAGATGCCAAGAGAGTGTTCCAAACATGCATTATAGTGCATTTGAAATAATTGTATAAACTAGTATGAAAAAGGTGGTCTTGGTTGTATAGTGAGGCAATTATTTGTATTTGCTGAAATTCCTCCTGCTCTGTCTTAACAGAAAGGTGCTGGCTACCACCTGGACCTCTTCTGGGTGGCCATCCTTATGATAGTGTGCTCTTTCATGGGACTGCCCTGGTACGTTGCTGCCACAGTCATCTCCATTGCCCACGTTGACAGCTTGAAGATGGAGACTGAAACTTCGGCCCCTGGCGAGCAGCCCAAGTTTCTGGGTGTGAGGTGCGCAGTAGCTCTTTTACTGATAATGCAAAACCAGCATACAAGCCAGCAGTGTGATGGAAATTACACACGTCTCCACTGCAGAAGTTTGTCTGGCCTCATTTACAACTCAAAAGTGTACTTAAGAAAGCCAAGTGTAAAATTATAGCAATACTTATTTTGTGTGTTAAAGTGCCATTATGCTTTAGTGAATAAAGTACTTTATTTTGATACTGTTGTAGAAAACAGAATGTAGGCTGTGGCTTTACAGGGAAAACCAATCTTGTAGCTCAGACTCTAAACTTGGAGCTGGTTATGCACTGTGTGTGTTAAGAGGCGCATAACGGCTTTAGCCTTATAACTATTAATAGATATAAGTAGAACTCTTAGGAAATTAGGGTTGGATTTAGACTTTAGTTCTAGGAGTGACAGGTTGATGCACTGGACGTCACAAATTGCACAGCTCATTTCGTATTTGAATAGTGTGTATATTCAAAAACAGGTTCTGTATAATATTAATGTAGCTACGTAATGAAATGTACTTGCAAAAAATACTGTGCTTTTTAACTTATTTTTGTTTTTTATTAATGTGTTGGTTTGTTTATTTCAAACTTAGGTGTTCAGTCTGTTTATGAATATCTTTTTTTCCTTTAAGGAATGTAAAAATGTATTATAATCACACCATATTTCCAAGAAAGCG
Organism: Arapaima gigas; assembly: GCA_900497675.1. Lineage (NCBI taxonomy): Eukaryota > Metazoa > Chordata > Actinopteri > Osteoglossiformes > Osteoglossidae > Arapaima > Arapaima gigas. The sequence goes on from UFQX01000079.1 coordinate 720,099, forward strand.
GAATTATACAAACAAGCATGAAATCTAATTTAATGCTTTCAGTGCTAATACAGCATTGCTGTCTGTATACATTTTCTAATGATTACGTATATCTGGAATTTCAGTGTATGACTTTACTGGAGCTTGAAGCAAAAGGATACAGATTAAGCTTAGATATAGAAAAGTAAAAACACCTAAGCTGTGTCAGCTAAACTCAGTTAGGATACAGAAGAGGAAAGGCATAACTTTTTTTGTTTGCTTATTTTTGTAGGGAGCAAAGAGTGACGGGTGTGTTTGTTTTCATTCTGACTGGTCTTTCTGTCTTCATGGCTCCAGTCCTCAAGGTACATGTCTCTGTCTGCCCTACATGCACACTGAGTAGAAATGGTGCCAAATTCTTTCGAAGAGCACAGCTAATGCACCTACATCTGTGAGGGATTCCTCCCACACTCTTCTGCAATTTTTTTCTGGAATGGAGAGAACACAACTGCACTTCTCTCAGTGTGTCTTCTTTTGGACAATGATGGCAGTTGGCTCAGATCGAAATGTCACACTTGCAGAGAAGACTCTCAGATCTATTGTTCCCATTTCTCTGATGCATCAGGATATCCTATGTGCAGTGACTGGGTATTTAGTTTTGTTATTGATTACAAAAGTGTATATAAGCTGTTACTATTGGAACTGACCGTTGTTGTTTGTTATTGTTTAATTTCTAGCTGTGTGAACTTTTTATTTTTGTTCCTTTGTCTCAACTTTTACTGATACATGTTTTACAAAGTAAAGGTTCAGGGTTACATTTTCTCAGTATGTTAGTTATAAAACATAGAAGTGTATAGTGTATATAAAAACCCAGATTTGTTTGCTCAGAGACGTGGCCTAATAATGCAGTTGTTAGTGTGTGTGTGTCATAGGATAAGACTAAATAGCTTACATACTGCCAAAATGTGTGGTTTTGTTTCCCTTTGGATAGTCTCATTGGAGGAATCCAAGGAGTGTCAGTTGAGATTGAGAGTGCTTTTAAAATGCTTTTTGGAAGATGTCACCCTCAGATTTGTCAGTTACGTGTCACACTTTGCAAAGAGGAAAATGAATGCTGTAAACAATACAGTGCTAAGTTTAGAAATGTGAACAGTTTCTGCATCTATTACCGATCAGTTCACAACTTGCACCACGACTTGTCCTAGCACTTTGCATTGCCTTTCTTTGTGGTTAAAATACTGGCTTTTCCGGTGTCCCTTTACAAACCTTCTTATGGTTCTTGTTCCTCCAGTTCATTCCCATGCCAGTGCTCTATGGGGTGTTTCTCTACATGGGAGTGGCATCTCTCAATGGAGTGCAGGTGAACTTCCAGCAACGCAAACCTTCATATGTTGCTGTGTTTTAGTCCCTTAGATACAATTAAAATAACTGAACATTTCTAAGAGGATTATTTTGAATGTGACATTTAATAATTTAACAGACCACCTGTCAAGACATCTAACTAAAGACAAGATGCTGGGATGGTAAAATTTGACCATGTGAGGGTTCAGTATTAAAAGTGAAATCTTCTACTGTAATCAAACATTTTAAATTTCGCCCTTACCTGTCTCCTCCAGTTCATGGACCGCCTCCAGTTACTGCTCATGCCCGCGAAGCACCAACCTGACCTTATCTACCTGCGGCATGTGCCCCTGCGTAGGGTCCACCTCTTCACCTTCATACAGGTCCTCTGCCTGGCTCTCCTGTGGATCCTCAAGTCCACTGTGGCTGCGATCATCTTCCCTGTCATGGTGAGCATACACCAAACTTGGTCATGCTGAACATTTTGTGTGTAGACGGTAATGGGTGACATCCTGACATCTCTCTACAGATTCTGGCGTTGGTGGCTGTGAGGAAGGCCATGGATTATCTGTTCTCTCAACATGATCTCAGCTATTTGGATGATGTCATTCCTGAGAAGGACAAGAAGAAGAAAGAGGATGAGAAGAAGAAGAAGAAAAAGAAGGGAAGCATAGACAGCGACATTGATGATGTGAGCATGATATAATATCTGTACGATGGACATGCTGTCAAGTTTTGTGTCTGTAGAATGAATTAGCATACAGCTACCAGATCTTGCAGTTTGTTTGTTTTTTTTGGGGGGGGGGGTTGTAGCTACCAGATTTTGTACTGCTTTTATTCAGCACACAGAAGTTACATTTTGGATAAGTAACCCCACTCTCTTCTACTCTTCCACAGTCTGACTATCCCTTCCATGAAAATATCCCCAGCATTAAAATCCCCATGGACATGATGGAACAGGAGCCTTTCCTGGGTGGTAAAATATCCAACAGTAAGTAAAGCTGTCCTGCTATCTGTCCAAATCCCTCTGCCTTAGACCAGTGAAAATCTTGGATGAACGCTGTTCAAGTAGTCTCCCATTCACATTTGCACCATTCTGTATCAAATTATCCTGTAAATGTCAGAAATTGCGCTGTTTAACACCATCCTTGTTTTGTAGTTGACATGCTTGGTTGATAAGAGACTAATGATGTCACAGAAAACAATGTCCAGTACTTAAAATTCCTTAGAGGTGAATTACGTGTATTAAAGCAAGGAAGGAAGGAAGGAAGGAAGATTCTGCTGCCAGAGAACCACCCATAACCCAATTTTACGAAAGAAGTTTACTTTTACTAGTGTTTTAATTTATAATAAATTTAATTAATATTTCAACTTCAAATGCAGCATATTGCTAGGTGAAATATCTTCTCTGGGGAAATAATTACAAAGGATGGAAAAAAATCTTTTTTTTTTTTTTAAGGATTAATAATAAACAGCCTGAATCCCCAAGTATGTGCTTTCATAATCTGTACCTACAAATATCTCTTCTGACTGTACAAGTCCATACACATCAGTGTCATTGATTTGTGATATTTCCAAAACCAGTGTAAGCTAAATTTAAAACTGTGCACATGTATCCCAGAAATAGTCAGAGCAGCATATGGGCGAGTCTGGACACAGATCCACGCTTGTGGTAATTGGAAGCCATATGTCCTTCCTTGCACAGGAGAAAAGTCATCCTCTTACCTTGACCCACACTCCGCCTGCTGAAGGACTGCATCCTTTCCAGGCCTTAGGTAAGACTTCACCCTCTACAGCTCAGTTTACAACCCACTCTAATTTGTGCACTGTTGTAGACCCATAATGATTTCTAAAAGCTGTTATTGTTGACGCAGTAGGTCTTTGGTGTGTCATGCAGCATGTGCATATGTAGTATTGCTCAGTAATCACCCTGAATGGCTGCTGTATAAATGGGTTAACCGTTGCAAAGTTGTTTATCAAACAAAAGGCATCGGCATAACAAATGCTAAAAGTAACAATAAATGCAACTAGAAATTGTCTATGGTGTCAGCATGGATTTACTATGAGGATGGTTTGCCAGTTATGAATCTACTTTGCTAATGTTACATCTCATGACTCCCGATGCTCCATGGTTGTGTAATTTATCTAAATGCCATTGCCCTTTCCATGAATGTGCCCATCTTCTTCAGTCTCTAGCCAGAAGATGTGCCTCAGAAAAGAATGAAGTTATGGGCGAGGAGGCAATGGGTTCTTCTGGAAAAACTGAGGGTCCAAGTAATCTGTACAACCCAAAGACACTCAGCTGCGTCCAATGGACGTGCCAACTTTCGAAGATCTCCTTTGTTCATTTTACATTTCTTTTGTCTGACTCTTAGTTGTACAGTAATACCCAAAGTAAATTCTGCTGTTACAGTGAAAGATGAGGAAGGATGGAAACTTGAAGGATTTCTTCTCCCTGCTGCTGCTTTCCTTTAAAAGAACAAACCAAGCATTGACTGAACAAAAAAGATTATAAGACTTTAATTTATAGATGATGCCGTAAGCGACATTTAGAGAAGTATGGTAAATGTGGAAAAACATGGTCTTAACTCCCTCTCTTCTTGTGCACTGCCATTGTACACATAGCATTCTTACTATGCAAAATGCTCCCTGTGTCTTCATGTACCATGAAAGTGTAGTGTAGCAGGACAATGGATGTTTGACATATCCTGCTGTTGATGTCGGCCTTACCTGAACTTTTCGTTTTCTCAATGAAACTACTGTAATCGACATTTCCTGTAGTAGGAAAAAAGATGATCTTTCTGTATAGCTCTACCTCTGTTATAATAGCCAAGCGTTCTGTAAAGAAAAGAATGAGTAACTTGTAAAGAGCACAGCATAGGATTTTAGTGTTTCTGATCTTTCTGTGAGCTCTAATGAGATAATTTGAGTTAAAAGCAATACTAAAAAAATAGGCAATGTAAGTTGACCAGAGAGATTATTTTGCATATTTTTTTTAAACTGTATTTCTTTTTAAACATAGAGGATTTTATTAATACTGATCTGAAAGGACAGAAATCACCCATATACTGTGTGTCTCGTCAGTTGTATTACAGGCATATTAAAGAAACCATTTGCAAATCTGTTACTATCTATTTTTTGTACTGTTTTTTAAGAATATTATGCAAATCAGTCTGGCTAAGTATAGATTGATTTTCTTCAGTTAAAATTGACGTACAGTGGAGTTTAAAATCAAATAAACCCTGATTCAGTGTGTTTATTACCTGTTGTTTTATCATACAAACTGTCATGAGGTATTGTACTTAAATTTAGTAACGTTTTACAAAATATTTATGTATAGTTATTGTGATTATGATCACTGAAGCATTTTCAAAAGGGTTCCCCTTTTGGTAAGAATACTAATGCGTTTTGGTTAATAATTCCAATGAAGTCTTCCACTACTGAATTTGTTCACTGCAGAACAAAAATGACCATTTGTACGTCTTAAGGCTGAAGTCATCTTTTGTCTGTTAGTTCATATGATTATTATTGCTGTTTTACAACACCGATGTAGTTCTGCACTATTGAACATATTTAAAAATCAACATGCGTACAGAAACGGCATAGTAAAGTATGCTGTTTAGAACTTTATACAGTTGTCATTCATGTATTTGTGAATTTTTTGAATAAGAGTTTAGAATGACTTTTTTAAATACAATTAGTATTTGTATTTTTCAAATGAAATTGCAATGAAAATAAAGTCAATACATGACTCCATTTGATTCTCTTTTGTCCTTTATTGTAAAAACTAAATGAGATGATGTTCTGCATATCTACATTTTCTTTTTTCCATCAATCACTTGATCCATGTGAGGTCCTGGTGGTCTGTACCCCAGAAGCGCCGTGTGTGGCCAGGTGCACCATTGGCAGGACACCAACCCATCCCAGGTTTGTCTCAGGAAGTAACGTGCAAACTTGCTGGATTTAAACCCACACCCAAGGAAATGTCGGGGACAAGCGGTACTCACTGTTACACCCCCCCCCCCATATAGTAGCTTATTTAAAATACTACAAAACAGTCGCCACCATTTGCCTTCTGTGGCCTAACTATCTTCTCACACACTGGCGGTGAACAGTTTGTGCTTTTATCTGCTCAAGGTTTCCATAATGCTATGCAAGTCATGTTTATTATTTTTGTCAAGGTCAAGTGATCCCCGCCAGTTTACACATCCAAACAAACATGCATTCAGTATCTTGGGTGCTTAAATATTAAGTGTTTGGAGCCACAATAGAGTGATTTAAAAGTCTATCTTTGTTCAGTTCTCATAGTCTTGCTGTACCTAGTGAATAAAAATACTGGCTGTATTGCTGAATCTCCCCAAAGAAATGCTTTGCAGAAAGAATATCGACATATTAATTAATTCAATCACATTCTATTGGGTCGCATTAGAATTCCGCTAAGTCCTCAAAATAATCTGTTAAATCAGCAAGCGGTTCAGGAGATGTTTTATTTGCCCTGCCTAGTCATGCATGTCTTGGTCTCTACAGTGACAGTAGGTACACGACAAATTACCAGAGCAAATGGCAAAGGAAGGATGATCACAATCTCCAGTGACAAATGAGCCGAGTGGTGTCATGAGACCGACACTCTAAAGGTCTGTGACTCACAGGTCACACTGCTGCGTTCAGGCAAAGACAATTAATTGCCAAATATTAGCTCTGACTTTGATCATGTTTTTCCCACACACATCTCACAGAAGTCTTTGATCAACTGTTACAAGAGCCCTTTTGGGACCATAAAAACCTCAGGGGTTTTGTGAAGTTAAGTAATGGGACCAGTTGCAGCACCAAATGCATGTGAAGATTTCCCCAGATATGTCTGCTAGACTGGAAAAAATCTTTACGAATGTGTGCTGCTGTAAAGGGATGTAAGAATATCTTTGAAAATTACTTTAAAAAAATTAGAAGAGCAAGAAATGGGCTGACAAAGCAGAAGAGAGGGTAGCCTTGGTGCTGTGTTGTGGAATCACATATGCGTTTCAGTGCTGCTCAGTCTGTGTGGAGTTTGCAACCTCTCCCTGTTTTCACCTGGGTTTCCACCCAAAATCCATCCAACTATATGTGTTTCAGTAGAACTGGTGACTCTAAACTGCCCTTAATGTGTGTATGTGTGAGCAAATGAACGTGTGTGTGTCTGTCTTGTGCGATGGCCTGGCGTTCCATCCAGGGAGAACCCTGTCTCACACCCTCTGCTTCAGGAATAGGATCTGGATCACTACGACCCCACAGGGAAAGAGCTGCGACTGATAAACGGACAGGCGGATGTATTCCTAAGAAACATCTTACGTCATTTTGCAACTGGTTTTTTTAATACATTTTTACATAAGCTAAACTACAGGAAAGATTTGGTTAAAAGAAAATAGCCTAAATTGTATTTGATTCTTATTTATTTAGCTTTTAAGACTTAACATCATGCATGTTTTTTTCAAATGTGAAACCATAACATTCTAATATTGTTATTTACAAACAATAGACTGTTTATGCTCAGACTGAAAGATTCGCATTCACCAAATACACCATGGCATTTTTATGTGTATTTTTGTTTGCCTCATGACTGTTGGCTTCTTGTCCTGTTTTGGTAGCAAATCTAACAACTTCCAGTAGCTTAATCTATGTCATTTATAAATAGAAGAAACAGTGAGGCCTCAGTATGTGTTCTTGGGGGACTTACCCTGTTGCACAGCCCTATTTAAACACCACCCGCTTTATTATAGCATTTTATACCATGTATAAGCTCATTTTTTGTCTCTTGAGAGGCAGCCCCTTTAGTTCCTATGGAGTCTGCTTTTAAAATGGGTCGGGGGCCCCAACTAAGACATTCTGATAATCTCGGTGAATAATATCATATAGAAAATTTGCATGAAATATTACGTAAAAAAACCAGATTTATAAATTCTGGCTCTATGAAATATATCCTTATGGCATATCTTATTACATTTTTTTCCTAGAATGTATGAATGTAACGGTCCTGTATTTCTCTGGATTCTGTTTAACTGGCACTGGAATAAGTTTATACAGACTTTTGAGATTTCCTGTTTTTAAAGTTGTAAAAAAAAACGGTTTAATAATTCACAAACAATCACCAGATTTTCACATTTCCTTCCTTCATTTATAAATTGTTTGAAACTGTGTTCTTGTTCATTTTTGCCAGACATGAACAAACATTTAACATTTCCAAACACAAACTCCCAAGAAGTAAAACTCTGAAACATACTACTTATTAACAAACGCAAACATGCGCTAAGTGAATAGAAATCAAAATATTCTGCTCTCACAGACATTTTAGCCTGTTTATTTTCTTTATTACAGAAGTCATCATCAGCACTAACAAGATTTCCTTACGAAAGGCCTTTATGATAAACTAGTTTTAAAGGCTTGTTGTTTAAAAAAAAAGACTTTCTGAATGATTTTCTTCTATGCCACATCACCACAGAACAGCAGAAGCACCTCCAGCTCACATGTGCAGGTATCAGCAAAGCAGGAATTTAGACCATGACCCCCAAACACGTGTCGGTTCCTCCAGCTGCCCTCAGTGCGACCAAACAGCTATGATAAAACTTGTACGCGAGCGCCATCTAACGCCAGTCCTCCATAGCATCTACGGCAGTTCCTCCGTACCCGATTCTAGTTCGTCCCAGTGCCACGTTTTTCGGACACTGAGCGTCTATTTCCCATTAAATGGGAAATAAATAAAAGATGCGCTCCCAGCCCATCGGAAAACTCCTGTTTAACTCTGAACCCGTGACTTCAGCCCGATAAAACACTGTAATTCGAAAAGTTAACCTTAATTTGCATGTTTATACCGTGTGGTACAGTATGTACAGTACAGCTTATTTCACGTTAGTTCCCAAAGTCAAAGTAACCTACTGCATCCACCTCTTGTTTCACACAACTGGCATTAAAGTAAATAGGTTTATTTAAAAAAAAAAAAAACATAACATAAACATAAGGTGGAATGAATTCTTAATTAATATTCATTTTAAAGGCAAAATAAATCTGGTTTCTGACTCGTAGAAGGTTCATTTTCACCCAACCTGTAAGAAAGAATCTCGCCTTTTCTTTTAAGCACAGACAAATCTAATTCAAACCAAATCCTTAATGTGAGAACTGCTGTGGACACCTTTAAATCCACGGCTAAGTCCCACATGTCCCAAACTGATTGTCCATAGCACATTAGTGTGATTTTTTAAAATAAAATTCCTCTTCCCACTCATCATTTAATCGTTTAATGATTTTCTATTATTTATTTTGTTTTTTGTTCTGTTGTTTCAAGAAAACGCTGTTGTGTGGTGGCTACTTTAGACCTGGACATGGATGTTTGTGACTTGAATCTGACTCAGTATATATAGAGTCTCCATGGACAGTAAATAATACTAACAACAACAACAACAATAATAATCATAATAATAATAATAATCATAATAATAACCTTGCATATGATATTATTCACCGAGATTATCAAAATGACTTAGATGGGGCCTCCTGACCCATTTTTAAAACAGACTCCATTACACAGTAATACCTTCAAACAGTTACTAGGTTTTTAATGGCGCGACCTTAAATGTAAAAATATAGTGAAAAAAAATAATAATAAAAAAGAACAACTCCTGTGAATGACAGGTAACTATACACCTAACAGACACAAGGGGGCAGGATCACTGCAGGATTGCAGGGTTCAGGCTGATTCCTTTCTGAATTTAAAAAGTTACAAATAAACTTTTAGAAATTTTACTTAAATGTTACTAAACTGTTAAAGTAACTGTATGGTTAAACATATTATTCCAGCAAGTTTATATTCTTCTGAGGCCAACTTGTACATTTAGGCTACTTATTTTACTTACACTCTCTTTCAAAGCAACTTTTGATAATTTACCCATTTACACAGCTGGGTAGTTTGTCCTATACCAGTTCAAAGGGACTAGAGCAGGAGGTAGAATTCAGACCCGCGTCCTTCAAGTGGAAACCGGCAGCTCTGACCGCTGCTCCACCTGCTGCCCTAACTTGTACTGTTAAATTAAATGGTTTCTTGACTTGTATAGGTAGATAGTATATTAAATTTACAAAATCATTTTTTACAAGCCTATTGTTGACAAGCTTTACACTCTTTGACTTAAAGCCATGTGATATTATCGGGGACTGCAGTGGACTTGCACCATTCACACCTCGGCAGGGTTGACTGTCCACAGCTCCACTGTGCTGCTCAGCAAAAGCTATGGCATTCAGCACATCTAAAATGGTCTTCAGGTAAATACTGAACCTTGATGCTTGACAACATGCCATGGACAAGCACCGAATCCCACTTTCAGTTCATACCAGAAATGTGCAATTTTTTGTTACAGATGTCTGGTCATTTCATAGTAGGACATTAAATCAAATATATTCCAGCTCTCCTCAAGTTATCACAGGTGCCTTTTGCTCAAGTCCTTCCTATTTGCACATTTATTGTAAAATGGAAATTGTTTTCCTACTGTCAAAACACTGTGGTTGGCAGCAAATTTCAGTTATTTTTTGACTGAAGTGATGCAGAATCACAGAAACATGAATTGTGCCTAAATCATTAAGGGAGACAAATCCGAATGTACAAAGTCAAGTTTTAATGACTAGAATATAACCGCCTTGAATGTTTTACTGAACCATCAAAAATCCTTGTAGTAGAAACAGAAATGAAGGCCGTGCGCTGGTATGAGTTGTGGCAAAGTGCATGAAGACACACGATCTATTCAAATGAAAGTAGACTTTTTATACATCTTTTATCAACAAGCACTGTATCCTGGCCAGGGTAGGGTTGAAACCCTGAAACCACCTCCAGTTGAGACATCAGTCCATCGTAGGGTGGCCCCACACACACACACACACACACACACACACTGAATGTAATTTAGATTGAGTAAATAACCTGAAACACATGTCTTAAGGTGGTGTGAGGAAACCAAAGCACCTGAAGGAAACCAGTGTAGACACACAGGCAACCTGCAAGCTCCACACAGACTGAGGCAGATCGGAACTCACACTCATACCTCCCAGTCGCAACACGGCTGCCCCCCCCCCCCCCATTTACACTTTTGATAAATTTATTTTGCGAGGTGCTGACAGCATTCTATTTCACTTGCAAGCATATATGAGCAGAACTGTCAAAAGGATAATGTACTTTCCTTAATTTCAAACACCTGTTGTTTCTGATGTTAGTCATCAACCGTACTGAGGCACAGAACTCAGTGCCATAAAAAAGAGCCATAAAAGAAATATGAATTAAATAAATAAGTAGATCATAAAAGAATTGTAGCAGGAAGTGTCACAATTGCATGAGCTGTCTTCTTTCTTTTTTCTTTCAACTGGTCCCACTGAGGGTATAAAAGCAAATTAATTTCTCATCATCTGCAATATCATGCCTTTTAAAGCCTCCACAATGGCAAGCGGTCCATTTCTACCCTGACATCGGTGACCATCTCACTGGAGGTCACCAGTGTCGCTGGCGTAGTTGGAAACTAGTTTTAATCTGAGGGCGGCATCCATTGTCGACACAGACAAGTCACATGTTGTACAGTTACGTTTAAAGCTGGATGGACAGCAAGGAGGATAACGGGACAGAATGCCACTCTTTTCAGTCAGTGCAGATCTGTCGACTGCAAAGTTTTTATGTACGCTCACTGGCCACTTTATTAGGTACTCCTGCTCGTTCGTGCAATAACCAGCCAAAAATGTGGCAGCAGCGCAATGCATAAAATCCCAGAGACAGGGGTCACGAGCTTCAGCGGACATTCACATCAAACTTCAGAATGGAGCAAAAAATGTGATCTAAGTGGCTTTGATTGCATGGTTCTTGGTGCCGGATGGGGTGGTTGGAGCATTTTAGAAACTGCTGCTCTCCTGGGTTTTTCAGACAAAACAGTCTTCAGAGTCAACACAGAATGGTGTAAAAAAATTTAAAAAAAAACATTAAGCAAGCAGCAGTTCTTTAGGGGGAAATGCCTTGTTGGTGAGAGAGGTAAGAGGAGAGCAGTCAGACTGGTTCGAATTGACAGGAAGGCTATGGTAACTCAAAGAACCACTCTTTACAACAGTGGTGGGCAGAAAAGCATCTCTCAATGCGTGACATCAAACTTTGAGTCAGATGGGCTACAACAGCAGAAGACGACAATGGGTTCCACCCCGATCAGTCAACAATAGGAAGCAGAGGCTACATGGGGTGCTGATGCGCCGAAACTGGACAGTTGAAGATCGGAAAAACATTACCTGATTAATCTCAATTTCTGCTGTCACCTGCAGAGGTTAGGATCACAATTTGGCATAAAAAGCTTGAAGTCAGGGACCCAACCTGCATTGTGTCAACAGTTCAGGATGATGGTGCTGTAATGGTGCGGGGAATGTTTTCTCAGCACATATTGAGCCCTCTAAGCATCATTTAAAGGCAACAGCTACAAAGTGACCAGCTGTGGCATCATCTAATGGCTACATCTAGTATGACAATGTGCCATATCAAACTGGTTCAATGCACATGACAATGAATTGAGTGAACCATACTGGCCTCCACAGTAACCAGATCTGAACACCTTTGGGATATGGTAGAACAGCAGATTGGCAGCATGAATGAGCAGCTGACAAATCTGCAGCAGGAATGTTTCCAGCACCTTGTGGAATCCATGCCAAGAAAAATGCAGGCTTTCTGAGAGCAAAAGGTGGATCATACTCAGTATTAGAATGTGTGCTTAATAAAGTGGCCGGTATTTGACCTCTAAAGTATTATCAGGGAGCTGGCAGAGAATAATCCATCAAATCATAGTCAGTCAAAGAAGTAATCAGTCCAAATAAAAAAAGCCAATTGTGTTTATTTTGAGCATCAATTTGCATGTGAATGAATGTATACCACGTCCAGCAGCAGCACAAGTAAAAAAGGCTGTCATGATTACAAATTTGTTTGTAACAAGAACAGACATGGAGTTATATCTGCGGTGCTTACCTACTATGCTGCGCAGAAGGGAGGTGTAACATCAGGACATCCAAGCTACACAAGAGGCTGCTTTCAAACTGACGTGAGTTATGGTGAGTCAGGGAACTGAAAAAAAGAATTAAAAAATCAAGTTTTGCTCCAAGTCCTGCTAATGGTGAAAACGTAGCTGTCGAAGGCCCCAAATTATAGAAGTGGGTCTTGTTATGTTTTTTGCACATGTACTGCATGAAGGACTCTCAACGCCAACCTCACGAGCACTGCCACCTCAGGTCCATTGCAAATGAAAGCACTTTGGAGCACAAATGAACATGAACCATCAGTAAACCATCTTAGATCTCAGTGCTTGTTGAGGTAGAGAACAATTTGTTCAGACTATAGATGTTTCCTCACCACACAGCTTAAGCTGAGCTCTTTAGATGCTGTAATGGCTCCACATGAATGCAGGGCTTTGCTGATTCGTAGTGTTTTGTAGTTACTCGTTTTATTGAGTTTGGTTCCACTCTCGAATGACATGACTATTTCAGTAGAATTTGTTTTAGCTACTGACTTTTACTTACTTGGGAACCTTCACTGTGAGATATTGCTATAAACTGGGAATCTGGGAAAAGCATAACAAGCCGACACAAAGTATAAGTTAAAATTATCAAAGAGTTTTGGTGAGATTATAAGCAAAAAAAGGCATAAGGTGTGAACCTGAGTGTGAAACACCCAACACTTTTCCTCAGACATACAGGGTTTGTACAGGAAGAGCCTTAGTGATGATCTGGCATGAAATAGCTTATGATGATTGTAAAATTGAAATCTCCATTCGAAAGTTTCCAGCGACTGACTGAAAACAGAAATGAGTAAGGACCTTACACTTATTGCTACTTCCGTTGTTTATAATTTTGCCATCTAGATCATCTAGGATGTTTGAGTTCTACTGTTTCCTTTTATCGGTGCCTCTTACTTTATTCAGTAAGTTCTGTTTGTTCAGCCAGGCTGAGAGGTGCAGAGGTACAACACAAACATATGATATCAAGAATACTCGCTGGGCATATTATAGCAGGAGACCTTCCCATCACCCTTTGCTGTGGGGTGTATAGTGTACTTTTTTGTTTTGACTGTGTTTAATACATGTTTGTTGTATACATGGGTTTTATGCTAATGGTTGTTAAGGGGGCTGTTGGGGGCTATGATGCATGGTTATTTGCAGAGTACGCAATAAAGTGCCATCCCTCGTACCCCAAGCTATCTGTTGTCACAATATATTGATATAGTGTTGGACGCAAGTATTTAAATCCTTTTTTTTGTGGTGACAGAACATCCAGTCATTCAGTGAAATCCATATAATTTGTGTTGCCGTTTGCACAACCAAAATAAGTCCCACTGAGGAAAAAAATATATTGGTAACTTCCACTGGGAAAAAAATGCATTAGTAAGTTTAAAAATAATAATCTGCTCTTTTTAAGATTAAAAGGTTCCATGACGAGGACTGAAAGAGAATTGTAAAAAAAAACGGACAGTCAAGCAATCCTGCTTCAGATGAATCGACGACACAATTCCAGGAAGCTGGAGTTGAACAAGACAAGGCAGTCTGTCCAGATTTGCAAATTTTCCCTGTGTCTGAGTGGGTTTCCTCTGGGTGCTCTGGTTCCCTCCCACACTCCAAAGATGTGCTGAAGGGTAGTTGCCACATAGTGGGTGTGTGTGTGTGCGCGACAACCCATGTGTCATACAAGGGTTGTTTCATCGGTTTGTGTTCAATGATTCGAGGATAGGCTCTGGACTGCCATCAATCTGCACAGGAATAAAGACGATTAAAGACGATGGATGGATGGATGGATGGATGGATGAACTTAAATGGAAATTACACTGGTCTATTAAATTGCAATAAATGATCCCTTCAAGGCATCACTCATGAGGGATAGAGTTAATCTCAGTGGAAACTCAGCAAAGCCCAAAGAGATCAGCTTTGCCTTTAACACGTGACGTCTATAGTTTGATCGTCTACATTCAAACAGAGATTGTAGGAATGACATGAGCCTTATTCTGAGACCTGTTGGGAACATGAGATGCCAGTCATACTGCTTCGGGGAGGCTGAGGAACCATGAGGTTCAGGTGAAGAGGTCCACTTGTGACTGAGAAGTGACTCTTCGATTTGCATTCTACCTGTTTTGAAACTTCAGGATTAATGGAGGACAAAAGGAAAACAAATATGGGTATCTGAGAAAATAACCAGAGCGATCCGTGCTTCACCATTCCTTCACATATTATTTTTGGGGCTTTTCTGCACATTTTCCCCACTTCAAATATTCAAATGTTCTTCTGTGACCTGGTCAGTCGAGCAAGGTGGTGAACATGATGTTCAGCAGGTTTATTCTATTCACCATTGTTTTACTAGCAAAGAGTCTTCAGAAAAATGCCCTCCCTTTTCATTCATCCTCTCTGAAATGAGCACCTTTATACCAGAATCTCTGCGCTGAATAATTCCATTTACAATTTAAATGAACAAACATCCATCATTCATTTGGAGTACAATGCAATTACAACCCAACACAATATTTTGTAAACACAGTATTTCAAATTGCTTCCACTTAATTCAAAGAACCGCATTATTTTGCATCTACTTCTGCCTTATTCGTAGGGTCTCCCTCCATCAGTATTTAAAGAACTACAACCTGTTTATTGTTTCCTGTAAAACCCACATTTCTGTATATATTCCCAATTATAATAAACATGTTCTGTAACACAGTAGCACTTCATTTCCCCGTGGCCTTCCTTTTTACATTCTCTTCACCTGTGAATGTAGTAAATATGACTTTTATTCTTGTGTAGAACAACTGCTCCATCACATCCACAAGTTCATTAGTTTCAGATGTAGGTGACAATCACAGGAAAACTGTTAGCGCTGAATAGCCTCTATAGCTGCACAGGTACTGAATTCTACTTTCATTTAAAAGTGCTCCTTTTGTGATGTCACGCCCCCACTACTGACTCCTGTCTAGGGCGGCGGAGTGGGAGCATAAACAGCAGCCCACACAAAAATAGTGAAATAGGTGGTTTATAATTTGTTCAGTGTTTGATACAATATACAAGTAAATACAACCAAAGGTGCTAACCTGGATAGAGAACTTGGACGGTGCCTAAGCAAAGAAAGAAACAAAAATTTCCACTAACCTGATCTGTATTTTCAGTGTCTTACCTATTCCTAACGTAGTGAACAAAAATAAATATCTACCTAACTACGCTAGTCTAAACTAACACAGAAAATACAGGGGTTGGCACCCGCCCACTTACCTAATGTGTCTAACAGTACGTACAACCCTACGTGAAGTTCAGTGTAGGTGCGCGCACATACTAGCCTGTTCTCAATCCAAGCCAACAATCTAGTGAACAACGTGACATCAAGTGCGTGACTATTTACACCGTTGACTAGACCAAAATTCACTATCCAAAACCCAGAATCCTTAAGCCAAAACAAAGTCAAACCAGAAGTCACACGTAACAATATAACAAAGCCAAATACAAGTAGCAAACAGCAACCGAACAAGTGAGCCAAAAAGCCAGCTTTGGAGGGTGTCGCAGTGCTTCTTATCAAGGGGAAAACCCGCCCCCGGGTCATCGGTCGGCACATTCCGATAGGTCGATTGTTGATGATTGACGGATGGAGCAAACCACCTGTGACAGAGAACAGAAGAGAGACAGGGGAAAAAAGAGAAAAACAACCGCCAAACAGCAGGAGCAACACAGACACGTCACATGTGAATTTTTGCAGACAAGTTTGCTTTAGTGGTAACATGGAGTGTCCTTCAGAAAGCCTGGACTAGTCAGGTGTCACAGTGATAAGATTAGCACAGCACAGTCAATTGCTGCAGGAAAAAATAAAAAAATAAAAAAATGAAAGAGGCTAAATAAGGACTCCTTAGTAGTTGAATGTGAACTGAAAGCTTAGAGTCAGGGCACAGCTGTTGCTGACCTGAAATTTTGTCAGATTGCTGGAAGGCTGCCTTTAATATTTTCCCCACATAGTAAATAAGAAAACACTGGGGATTACATGCAAAGCCTGAAATCTAACACGATTTACCACGGTGACTTACCCCTGTGTGTTTATCTCTTTGCTTTTTAGAAAAGTGTAATATGAAACCTGCATTCTCAAACTGAATGGGGTGGAGAGGAACAGTGGTTAAGGACATGAAACCACAAGAAGGTGCACTACATACTGGTGAGGTTCCTGCTGTGTCTACAGCAGAATGCTGCATGTACGTTCCTTTGCATAAAAGTGCTACGCGATGAATGCTTCATGTTCCCCTGATTTCATGTGAAGTAAACTGTCAAATGGGAGAAAACAGCATTGCTGACAAAAGAGGACTAAATATTGTGTATGGCAAAAAAAATGGCACGTAAATATTTCTAAATAATCCTGCATGGTTACAGTGGCTCTCAGCTCCTTACTGACACGTATAAGGTACTGTAGCTACCAATGAAACTATACTGTATGGGAACAGCTCGTAACTTAAACAAGTTTACTTATTAAATGGCAATGGAATATCTTCTGAGATAATGTTTTGCTATATTTCATCCCGCCCTTTAACGTTTTCTAGAACTTAGAGGAGAAAAAGTGAAATTTGAAACTGGACTTTAAGTGCTACAGCCAAAGGTCAGAGCAACAGGGAGAAAAAAACCGGCAAACATCCTGATGGAATAAAGGGGAACTAACAAGAACACTGAAAAACACGAAACTGCACCTTACACACAACACAGCAGCACCTACTGAGGAGGTGATGTTGGTTGAAAAACCTGCAAATAAAACATCCAACATTTGCCCATCTCCATAAAAACACCACAGTGTAATAAAAGAAAACAAATTCATTGGATGCTTTCACAATCAAAATGTCTTGCCTTTCATTTCAGGTCTGTATAAATGATGTCGTCGCTGTCACCCCACCGAATTCTACCAACTTCATGACTGCTGTATCTGATAATCCTGGAGCAAACACAGGTAATGTGTCTAATGTGTCTGTAACACGGCAAAAAGGAAGAAGCCAAGACTGGAATAGCTGGGACCTCTTAGCGGTTATAAGAAGTGACTCTCAAAAAACAGAGAGAAAATTGGAAAGCATGGACATGTTTTTCACCTTATACCAATCTTCAGTTTGAGAAAGCCAGCATGAGGACCTAAACCAGCTCATCTGAAAACAATCAGGGTTTTGGCACTTCTAGAGCACTGAACTTATATATCTTAAATTTCACAACATGGGGAAGGCAAGCTGCACAGATTGATAGCACCAGTTCTTCCAAATGAAGAAATTCTTTGAAGTCTCTGGCATAAAGCTCTTTAGATACACCAGTTGCACAGGGCACAGCAGAGCGCAGGCTACTTCTCCGCTTGTCTCTGGTTGTAAAGACACACACTTCTGCTGCTTCAAATGTTAATCGTATAATTGCGTTAATCCCGCCATTAAAATCAGGCAGAATGTCGCCCTGTTTTTTTGCACCGAATATGTTCTGTAAATCTCTGCTTCGGTCGAGTTTCATCTGCTTGTCATCTGCTGAGGAAATCCCTTAAGTGGGATAAGCTCTCGATCATGATGTAATCGCTCACATTGGACAGCCGGCGCCTCTGACGCCAGAAGCGAATCTGCAGTCAGCAGCATTGTTCCACCACCTTCCCCACCTCACCTTGCCATTACATACATACATCACTTGCATAATGTGCACATTATTTATGTTTTACTCTGTAGCCCTTATACTTGTACCAGAACATTGGAACACTGCATCAAGCCGGGTTTTTAATTTGATGCTGTCTGTACTGAGTCCAGCACGTCCAGAATAGTATAAATGTTATTATATGGAAATATGTTTTTATTACAGATTTCCTCTGAGGAAATGATTTTAGCAGTCGTAAAAATGTGTTTTAAAAATGGGGAGATTTGATACACATAAGTGTGATATGAAGGCTTGCCTCACACAGCAGTGGAATTGTGTGTCAAGATTTGCAAAAATTACATACAAAAATTGCAAATTACGTTTTTCACACAGGTCAGAATATGATCACAGTGTATACAGAGGCAAGCAATACTATTTCAAATAATTTAGTATTCCTCCTTCCTCTCTCAGATACACAGTGGTATTTATAGTTTTACAGTCGTGCGTCCGTCACTCCTGGAGGGTAAGCTGGGGTTCCAGAGACTCAGGTGGGTTTGGGTTCACTTTTCACCTAATTTTTCCCCCCCCATTTCCACTGCATTTACTAGTAGCATTACTACAAAAAAGACAAAAGGGTCAGTTTAAAAGTTTAGAAAGCTTCTGTCCAAACTTCTAGTTTAAAACTTTTAGAATGGAAAATACTTCAGAAATACCTCATGAGTTATCTATCTTTAGAAATTTAAGATTCAATCTTAAAAAGTAGCTTATTTTATACATTTATGAAGCTCAACTTCTGGAGGGTCACAGTTTTGGAACTGGAAAACATTCAATGTCTGTATAGTAAATGCTATATTTGAACTGGGTTTTGGAAACCTTCATAAACACCAGACAATCTGAGAAGTGCAGAAGTTTTCGTTTATTCAAAGCTTCATTGACTGCAGATATTTTGATAATGTGTTTTTTTTACTATTCAGTCATGTCAAAAAAATTTACAAAACATAGTAATACAATTACATTACAGTATTTTTATTTACAAAAAAAATGATGTCCTAATTAGGCTTTTTCTTCAACTCTTTTTATATTCAGTGACAACCGGAGGTAAAGACTGTTCCCAGCTATCAAAATTATTCTGTACTCACAGTTAAATTAAGATGATAATTTCAAATAATAGGTAGAAATTCAGGAACATTGACTCCGAATCATGGTTAAAACAAATATATCCCTTAAATACAACACAATAAAATAATAGGTGATTATGAAAAGCTGTGAAAAAGGATAATGTCTACAATTTTCTCATAGAAAAAGAAAAAAAACCTTTTTTGTAATAAGATTTGCTGGTAAAATAAAGGCTAAATTGATAAATTATGTAAAATGTGGCCTGCTGCTGCAAAAAGTGGCATTTTGATGAAAAACTGCATGGATGTAATTCCTCATACAGAAAATATGAATAAACTAGAATCAAACTGCCCTTTGAAAATAGAATATAATTTAATTTGCAAGTGCTCTCCTTTGTTATTATTGGCCCTTACCAAATACATATAGAAAATAACTACCACTGATTTGTCTAACACTCTGTACATATTGTGATTGGCAGGATTTGCAGGTTTTAAATTATGAACCGGCCAAAGTATCTGACAGTCCTGTTCCCTTTCTTCAGGGCAAGAGTGCCCACTATTAGGTGAGATGTGGGCCATAAGATCAGTAATAATTACCCCCAATGGAGCAGTTCACCACTTTCTGTCACTTTATTAACTTCTAAAGATCAAAAGAACTTACCAGGTGAGTGGGCTGCTCAAGAAATAATCCTGTCTGGTCCTGATGACTCATTCAACCGAAGGCGTGTTGGAACTGCAAACAGATCAGCAGGGGACATCTAACCATTCTAATAATTGTGAAATTCTCATTTTCAGATTCAAGGACGTTTATTACTGGGCTAAATAAACCTACTTATGTTTGATGTATCAGTTTATGCAAATCAACAGTAAATCTGATATTCCCTGTTCAAGAACATCATTCCATAGGGTTGGGTTTAAGAACCTTTTCACTTTGATACGAATATTTTTGCAGGGACATAAAATAGAGCAAAGGCAGTTTCAGACTGAGTCAAGGATTGCTATTATTATCATGAAAAATTGTTTGTCCTGAGAACTAATCCTCCTTTTGCAGTGATTCTATGGTGAGGACCTTACATCAGGCTACCAAATGGTCAAAACTCCACACTGGCAGACCTACTTAGCAACACGGAGTAAAGCAAAACATGATATTAATTAAAATGTCAAGTATTGTGACATATAAGTATTTACAAATCACTTTTATGCGTTGAGGTTATGAACTGCTGAGACCCTGACCAGGATAAAGCAGTGAAAGATAATGGTTTAATGAATCGATGTTACAGGTATCGGTCAAGACGCATTCACAACTTCAGCTCCAGTCAACAATATAAACACTTTAGGATGCTATTTGACTGACTCTCATATACGCTGTTACTTAAATAACACCTTTATCCAAGACAATTTACCATTAATTAAATTACCTTATATACAGCAAGGTATATTTGGAGTGTAAATGAGCCTAGAGTGAAAATAAACAATTTGCCCAAAACACTATAGCAGGAGAATAAATTCAGATTCCAGATGTCCTCATTTCATGGTAAGGTAACCACTACGCTGCACTGATCTGCAGCCTTTTCTTGGAAGACACATTTATTTTAAAACTTTCTGCCGTTCAGTCTACAGGATAATATGACAAGTCTTTACGAGCACTGAAGCGACAAGACAAACAACCTGAGAAATATGTAAAAAATAAACTTTTTCTCCGGTTCATTATTAGCAATAGTGTTTTTTTCTAAAGATTTCAGCCTGTCCGTTGCCACAATCCAAATATATGTATATGCTTATCTTTTTTCTTTTCCCCCCATTTGAGATTTCTGTTTATATGGATGTCTTTTATGTGTTGTGTTATATAGAAGGAATGTGCATTACTGTGCCTGAACTTCTCTGTCCTTGGAAAAAACACAATATATGCTAATCACAGTTTCAATATATCTAAAATGAGTGATGACGATGAAAAGTGAATATGAAATGCACAAACCACATAATAAACCAAACATCACTGCTCTGTATGCAGCATCAGCTACTTCCACACGAAAACCCCAAAAACCAAAGAAAAATATTCACAGGTAAACGGGCCAGAGGAGAATAATGTGTCAAAGAAGCACCACAATAAACTGTAAATATATAAAAGCTCTTCGGTCATGTTTACTGTTACAAAGGAAAATGGTTATTGGGCACATTACTCATAAATAAAATTCATGAAAGCCGAATGGCAGTATGAATATGTGTCCGTTGACTTTGTTCCCAATGTGAATTTGCTTGAAGTGTTACAGTCAAATCAACATCAATGTCAAGCATTTTGTATCTTAAAGCTACAACAGGAAAACAGAGGACAATGTTCTCATGCTTGTTTTTGCAATCTGGCAAAAGAGAGGATAATTCAAATTTCAACAATGCTCCGACAAGAAGAAAGCAAACAATTTAAACTGGTCATTAGATAAAATCCGACTTCAGAGCAGTTGCGTAACAGTTTTATCGTTCACCAGCAGTTAAAGATGTACGCAGCATTTAAAATAATGATGTGGTGCTCGGTATTTTTCAGATGAGGTATGTCTGAACCCCACTGACATACATCTGAGGATCGAAATTGTTTGTTCTTTTTCAATGAAAATCTGTCTCCTTCTTCCTAGCTGAACTGAAGGCTTTCCTTTTCTCACGCGTGTCCTTTCTCACTGCGGGTCCTGACAACGTTCATGCAACGTGACAGCCAGTGACAGCGTCACAGAGGGCTCCTCTTTGCCCACTGCTGCTTTCAAAACTCAGCTCATCGCACGTCGTACATCCACAGCGCATGACGACAAACCACACGCTGGCAGAAAGGCACCGTTTGTACATGTTTCTACCTTTTGTATGAATGTCACACTGGCACGGCCTAAGAGATTTACTGCCTAAACACTTGGCTTACCGAACAACAAAAAACACTTCCCAGTTACTCTCATGTGAATCAGCCTTTTGGGTCACAGGTTTGTTTTCAGTCTTGGCAAAATAAGCAAAATCCTCAGCACTTCTCAGACATTTTACTGTAAATTATGCACTGCTTTGCAGAACAATTTGTATGTATACACATTAGTGCTGATTTAAAAAGTAAAGCCAACACTAATAGCCCATTTATTCTGACCTGCGATGCTAGACTGACCTCCACTGTGCCAAAAACTCACTGAAAAAATGTATTATGTGTGAATGGAATTAAACAGTTCAGTTCAAATGGAGATATGCGTACTGAAGATGTGGTTTTATACGTCTACTAAATTGCTAGCTGCCAGGCACATTTGGCACATACACTATTGTATTACGTTTCTTTGCTCAAATATTTTGCAGGGAGACATGCTTTAGAGAGAAGAGTAATTTGGATGTCACGCGTATAAATGTGAATCATTTCACGACTGACTGTGTTATTTCTGAAAAAAAATGCATAGATTATGTCAAAAAGTTGCTTTTAGAAAATCATTGATTAAACTAAAATTTCTGTGAACCAGTTTCAACCTGTACAATATCAGGTTCAGAAACCTATGCAACTATGCATGGCTATTACAACTAAACACCTAAAATAAATGGTAACAGAGCCTGAGTATTAAGAAATAAAATGTGACTTGATGAGTCATGTTGCAGTATTATAGTATTTTTCCTAAATCCATACAAGCCTTGCCTTTACATCAAACGGGCTTTCCCAAACTCCAAAACCACACGCATTGCAATTCATCTGCAATGGTTGGGACAGCCATCTTGCTGGGGTTGCTGGAGTCTCTTTGCTCCGAATGACTGATTAGTGTTTAAGACTCTTTAAGCCATTTCAGGTGACCATTCCACCGTGCAAAGCCATTTTCCTCACAGTGTTCTCATATTCCAAGATGACGACGCCCCCCGACTCAATAGGATAAAGAATGCCTTGATGACCTCGCGAATTTTGGAAAGTTCTAGAGCTTCACTTTCTTCACCCTTCAAAGAACTAGAGGTTTCTTAAGGAAACACCCAATATCATAATACACAGAAAAGAGTATAACAAAACTACTGAAGCTATTCTCAAGTCAAAGGGTAGGCCTATTTTACTGTTACTCTACTATTAGTTTTAGATATAATAATCTTTAAACGGGTAATGTAGTGAGAGTTTATAAAGCAGGTAAGGTGTGAAGAGAGACGTGGGTCTAAAAGAAATGTGTTTTAAGCATTTTCTTGGATGAAGTGAGAGATTCAGGGGTTCTGTCTGCAATTGGGAGTTTATTTCCCCATACTGGAGCAAGGATAAGAACCTGTGGGTTTTGGATTTTGGACCTCTTGTGCATGGGACCACCAAGCAGCTGCAGGCAGAGCTCGCAATCGGACTGGGCCATAATAAACTATCAGGTCGTACAGTTATTTGGGGAGAGACCTGCTGATGGACTTGTAGGCCATAAACATTCTGTTGAATTTGATACAGGCAGCTTCAGCAAGACAGTGGAAAGAGATGCAGAGGTGGAGATGCTGTACATGGGAACACTTTGGCAAGTCAACTGATGTAGCAGTATTCTGACTCAGTTGGAGAGGGTTGATGACAGTGTTAGGGCAGGGGTGGTAGAAGGGAGTTGCAGTAGTCCAGCAGTGTGGAGAGTTGTGCGGGGAGATACAAGTGGCTCTCAATGTTATGCAGGGGGAATATTAACAAGGGAAGTGCTGTAGATGAGAAGAATAACGGTCTTGCTATCAAAACACCAGATGAGAGAGACTATGGAGAACACATGGAGTAGTAGATCATCTGGTAAGTATTACCGAGAATTCAGAATATTTCAGGGCTGTTCCTTTGATGCCCATCTATGCAACTATAAGGAAAGTGGGATCAGGTGCTTGGCCATGTCAGATTCTGCAGACAGGTTCACGTGAATGAGAAAGGTGGAAAATTAAGAACAATCTACCCTACTGGAGATCTGTCAACAGTGCAAATAGGGGATGCTCACTTACATTTAGACTGATAACTGTCAAAGATATCTGGGCAAGGAATAGAGGATACTGGTTATACACTACACATTCTAAAATTGTCAACAGAAAGGAGGGAAGAAAAATGAAGGCGAGGAGGGCAAAGGAGGGAAGAAAAGAGTTTGTGCAGATTATTATTATGACTACAGTTTATTGTGGGAAAAATAGTTATTGCTGAGGAAACAGTAGACTGAAAAGATACGATGGACTTCTTATCAATTGCATGGAGTTTGGATCTATTAGCACTGAATATGTCTGATAACCATGGACTGGAGATGGGATGGAGGTCTTGAAGCTGGAGTCAGATACAGATGTATTCAAAAGAAAAGGATAGGGTTTAAAGGAGGACATTGACGGCATCATCTGTGAGCAAGTCTGGGACTTTTGCAGTAAATGTAAAAGAGGATGATAATAGGGCAGAAGTGAAGGAAGAGGGTGATTTTAAGCTTTGACTTGGCAGGGAGTGTAAAGGCAGAAGAGGAGTTATTAGATGTGATGGAAGGCTGGACGGAGATGAAGAAATGATCAGAAACATGAAGCAGATTGACAGAGAGAACAGGAAAGCCAACTTTATCCAAAGAAATGAATTTGAATGGCATGTACTGAATTTTTGTAATGCCATAAAAACACAAAGTAGTAAATCTTTTGTGTCAGGGAATGGAAAGCCAGAAGTCTGTATAAAGTGTTTACTTGGCAGAAATCAGCTACAGTTTTTGTGCTCTCAGTTGTTCACCTGTGTTAGCAAAAAGGCTCCTTTTTTAAGTTCGTGTGACAACTGTCACAACAGTGCAAGTGACAAGGCCAAAGGTGAATCTAATGTTCATTTCACACATCAGTGTTTGCCTCCAGGTCAAGAACCTTCACCCAGCAATGAAGCTTTTCTTTCAAACAAAGATGACTCAATACAGTTTTAAAATGCTATCGTTTTGCTCACTGTTGAGGTCAGTGTGCGTCGAGACTGTCAGTGTCAAACTGGCTGATCAGCACATTTAACTCAAGCAACAGCCATGAAAGACTTAGAGAGTCAGGGTCACAGCCCTGAAATGAGCCAAATTTACAAGGTTTACAGGTTTAGGCAGGAGTTTAGTCCCTTCCGAATGAGTTAGAAATACTAAGAGGGTCAGGGGCAGGGGTCTTTTCACCACAGAGTTATTTTCATGACATTTTTTGTTACGGTGGATAAACAATTTTTTCAGAGATCACACTAACCAGTCAGCATTGTTATACTGGGAGCGCTGAAATATACGGTTTTCAAGGAGGCTAAATAACACTAGAATTTTAGGTCATGTAACTTCCTCCTTATATAGAGACATTTCCCACACACTCCCCATATGTGCAAGCAGTCTTACTTCAGGGTGCGCTGTGTTGAATTTCTAGGTAAAACTGAACATTTTGTGTTGTTTTGCTAGATGAACGAAGTCTGATGAAATTTGTCACAAATTAAAAACTAATAATCGATAAAATACCCTTCAGCCTACCCTTGTATTTAAACAACAGTGACTTCTTAAGTTAATATTTGAACACAGTGCTGGACAAACTCTTCACGTGTACAGAACTTTGCAAAAGAATTCAGAGCCGTGACCGGTTCTCTCATTTTCCTGAATCATAAAAGGCAACTTTTGAATTTTCCGTGATATTTCATTTCAAAATACTGAAACCCAAATTTACTTATTCTAAGGTCCTATTGGTTTATTTTCTAAAACAAACCACAAACCTTTGAGCTGAAAAATTTTTCAAAAAGTACTTAAAACTGTATATAAAGCACGCATATGAAAGCTTGGTAGAGGCTTGGTAAAGGTACAAAATCACCTTTAAATGTTTTGGGCAACCAGATTTGCACCAGGTTGTTCACACTGGTCGAACTGCGATTGCATTAGTGAAAAAGTGCCGCACATTCTCACCGGGACTGCCAACGGATGGAGAGACGCCCTCGGTAGGTCGTGTTTCGTCTCACTTTCTGTTACCACTGTACTGTACAGAACCGAGGAACAGGTGTGGTCAGAATATCAGACAGCGGACAGATATTGGGTCTCAAATAGCAGAACTGTAACTCTGGTGATGCTGCAAGAGCTGGAAGAGGACTTGGACCTTAGGCTTCAGCTTTGGGGACTAGCTCTCATTTTGATGTTTGTCGCTGGGCATCCAGCCAAATGATGTTGGAAGTGGGCTTAGCAGGTGGTGAAACCCCCGAGTGTGCTGGGAATTCAGTCCAGTTGGTAAGCAACAGAAAGGAATAAATTGTGTATAATTTTAAAAATCATGTAGCATAAAAGATAATGCACTGTGCTTTTCTTTATACTTAAAACAAGTGCAAAAATCTGGATATACACTTATTCAATTCAGTTCAGTTTATTTTTTATATAACACTCTTCTCAACAGGTGACACTGAACAAATGGAATTATGCAATACAGATAACCTGCTTATAAGGCATACAGAGAGTTAACTGTCTAACTAAGGCAGCTGACAACTGTGGAGAAGAAAACAGTCCCAACAGCTCCAACAGGAACTCTCAAAAGTGACCATTGGGTACTGCTGAAGTGATGGCAGGCCTATCCAGGGGGCAGCATGAGGGGGTTGGTGTGCCAGAACATCACAGTACCTTAGGAAGAGAAAGAGACCAAAAGAGGACAACTTGTGAATACATTTATCCAAAGTACTGAAATTTTAATTTTGGTTTTAAAGGGTGCACAAGAGGCAGAGTATCTGCAAGAGGCAGAACATTCCATAATTTGGGAACCCAGTGGTTAAACAGTCTGCAGGTTTCAAACAGATCTGTGGAACTACAAGTAAGTCAGCATCTTGTGCCCATAGAGTACGACTTAACTCATAGCTATTGAGGAGATCAGAGTCGAAAGTTGATGGCAAATCTTTGAGCATCTTGTACGTTTGAAGTAGTAACTTGAAGTCACATTTCTAAGGAATGGGTAGCCAGTGAAGTGATCAAAGATCTGGAATAATGTGGCTGTATTTCTGGGAGCCACTAACAATCCCAGCTGTATTATACATTATTCTGGATGAGCTGGAGGGGAGAAATAATACAGGCAGGATGACCAGACAAGAAAGAGCCGCAGTAATCATGCCTACTGGAAAAGCTTCCTGGTATCCAGCCCAGAGAGAAAGCATTTTAATGAGAAAATATTCCTCCGATTCAGGAAGCAAGTCTTTGTAACTAAGTTAACATAGGGCTGTTAGAAAAGCTCTGAGTCTAAGAGAACTCAAAGTTACCTTGGAGGTCATGCGATGTTAAGCGGACATTTCAGCTATGGAACTTTGTTGCTAGGGGTCTTGAAAAAAGATCTCCATCTTATCTGGATTCAAGGAAAGAAAGTTGCCACCTATCCAGGCTTTAAAATACTGGGACAGGTGCTTGGTGGCATGCAGTGAGTGTCATTGGTATATGAGTGAAAGTAAATATTTTTCCTGATAATAACATATATAAAGAAAAAGCTAAAGTCCCAACATGGAACCCTGAGATATCCCATATTGGTGAAAGTGGAGAAGAAGAGGACGTTTCATTACGATGCATGCAGCGGAAGCAATGATCTAGGAGTTGACCGACTTCACTGTAGTACCAGAGAGATCCAGGTATGAGTCCAACCTGGGCAAGAGGATGTCATGGCCTATGGTGTCAAATGGTGCAATGAGATCTTTTTCAGCAAAGATTTCATAACGCAAGAAATGCGGAATTGGAAATAAACTTTCTGTTCTTTCACCCTTAAAGTAAATCTTCCAATCCCATCAAAACACTAACATTTTTTACATTTGAAATGTCTTGTTAATAAGAGACCTTGAAAGGGGTGCTGATGTGTCGCCTTTTCTCAAGAAAAAAAGTGAGATAAGGTGAGAGAAATGTTTTAAAAAATGCTCTTTCCTTGCTACCGAACAGAAGCTAAGTGATGACAGTCATAATGTCATTTAATTTTCCTTTTTTTAATCAGTTTGTCTTATGCAAACAACATTTGTAAGTGTTTACATTTATGTTTTCAAAAATACGAATAAAGTTTCAGATGCACTCAGGTCACATTTCTTGTCCATTCTAATGCTTAGTCCAACAGTAACTGAACCTCTTGACCGCATCTCCATAGCCATATGCTCAGTTGCAGCCACATAATTTGATGTTGGGAGGTGCAGGTGGTTTCAAGCAGGTGTATCTAATAAGGTGGCCACATGTTTACTTTCTGGTTTGAAATAAAAATGTCCAGAGTGGACACCTTGTTATGTTTTATGAAAAAATTTTTAAGTTGACATGGTTTAATGCAGGCAAAATATAACACTGTTTAAGAGTTTCATTTGTATGTTATTCTTTGGACTTGCATCTTGGCCTGTTAGAAGAACACCACTCAGTGTGAAGGTCAGTGACAGGCATGACAGGTGTCTGGTTTCAGGAAAAAAAATCTCTTAGAAAATCAGTTTATAAGACTGTACAGTTCAGACTGTGATATGGAGCAAGTCACACCAACCCACAAAGGCCACCGTTGAGAAAATATTTACACTAGCAGACCAAAACAGTAAAAAAAAAAAAAACAACACAGTATTAGATTTTATCCCACCTGCTGAAATAACCAAACGTACAACATCAGCACCATTGTCAAAGAAAAGGAAAGGCACACAACGGAATTCCTTTAGTTGTACTGTAACTTGATAAGTATGATATGTTTCACAATATTTATTGAAATCTTTTTTATTACTTTGTTTCTCTGTACCAATTTTTGCACAGAAAAAAAGAATGTATGTTCAACAAGTGTTTAGAATATGTTGATATGGTGAAAAAACCAGTGCTGAGATAAGAGAGAGGTGTTAGAGGTGTTCATTTGTTGTTTACCTGTGAATTTGTAGTGTGTTTATAAATGCTGATAGTCGATACCAGTTATCAAGCCAGAATAAAAATTACGTTTATATCACACATCTTGTGGACACATCATCACTGATGTAACCTGTGGTCACTGGGTGTCTGGGGTCTTTTAATATCACATACCCTTTCCCAGGTGACCTGATCAGGGGTGAGAAGGTCCTGCTTTATGGCCAGGTAGGGTTACCTTGAACCCATAGCTCACTTCTTATTCAGCTTCAGTAACAACTTTCATAAGCCTCCCTCCTCTGGCTGCTGCTGATACCCAGCATACCATAGATGTACACTATATACAAACCCCCCTGCAAAGCTCCTGCAGCCTACTTCATTGGTCACACATCTTTCCCTTCAGTCCTTTGAGCAGCACTGTTTGATCACTTCTTCATACCTCACCACGTTTCTTTCATAAGCTTCTTCCACCGGTGGAACTGTAAACATCAACAAGCGACATGTAGTTGGCTGCAGATGTCTCCGTGATAATAACCGGAAACGTAAGCTATCTTCCCAAGTCAGCCATCGATTGCTAGTCTCGCCATCACCAGGAGCCATGACTTCATTCTAGATGCTGGTCTTTTACCTTCACCTTCCTTCACAAATGCTGTGGTCTGCTTTGCCAGCTGGCAGCTCTAGCTATGTGTTCTGTTCCCACCTGTTAGGCTCGGCCACAGTATTGAGCGCTTGACTGCAGTACCAGCAATAGTGGTTTTCACTTAGAGCTTTTAGGCAGGAGCTGAAGACACGCTTCAGTGAATAAAACAGCCACAATGGAGAACTCATTAATTCTATTATTATTATTTTTAATTATTGATGCGTTTCTCCATACGACGCTGTTAAGATATTGCTTACAGTTAATTACAAATTTATACAGCCTGTTAGGGTAAATAAGTCATTCAAAAGGTACTACATCAAGAGAAGGGTTAGGGTTAAGGGTAGAAAACAAAGAGGCCACACCATCATACTCCCTCCAGGGTTGGGATGAGGTTTTTGGTGTTGGTATACAATGTTTTATTTTCTCCAAACATAAATATGTGTACATTTACCAAAAAGTTTAACTTTTGTCTTAGCTGACCCCAGAACTGTGCAGATGTACTGTGGACCATCCAGTGGGTCTTTGGTAACCTTCAAACAGGCAACGGTGTTTCTTGTTTTCCTCTCTGGTAGGAGCAGTTATTTCATGGTAGATGATTTGTTTTAGGGAGCAGTTAAATCAAGTACAACAGCCTGAAGCAGCCTTACAAACCACTGCAATTGCTATTGTTTAGAATGATAATATTTTGCTTTTTTATGCCATTAAAATTACTGGAGAAAAAAATTATTACAGGTAAACGCATTAATATGCAATTTCACTATATCTGTAAAGCAGCTGAATGTTTAATACCAGCTCCTGCTGTAATGCAACCAATGCCCCGCGTTTGTTTCCATGTGTTTGTGGAATGTCTCCATTTTAATCTCATAAATAGAGCGGTGTGATAACCTGTGTGTCAGGCCCTGTGTGTGTGCTGCGCTGCGTAGTGCTTGCTGTGTGTACTTTGCATGGTGCAGCACGATGGTGCCTGTGCTGTAAGGTGTGTTACAGTGTTTTAGTGACACTTGGGAACATTTGTTCACGGTTTTCTGATGGGCTGTGAACACATTATTATTTTTCATAAATAATCTAAATAAATAATCATAAATTCCCAGTGCAGGTGGTTTTGAAATGCCCGGCGTCTTCCGGAAAAAATTAAATGCTTAAAACAGCATTTACCTGTACTTGTTTTTGCTTCTTATATGGTCAAGCTAATCTTGCATTAATATCATTGATGTTGGATAGAACTATAATTGAAGCGTTCAGGAAAGTCCTATTGTGTTCTCTGAAAGCAGCTGCCAATATGTCCAATACTGGTCCAATTTTTTTTTTTACAGTTTTTGCTAGATGCGCATAACTGGTTGGACATTATAAGAGGTGTGCTCTTCAACAGAGTGAGCATCATCACTTACAAAATTTGACTAGAACTTTGGCTGCCGGTTTAAGGTAAACCTATGCCAGTAACAAGTACACCAATTTAATGTGACAATTTTTTTAAATTGCACTGTTTGACATATGGCATAAAAAACAACAGTAGAAAATTCTACTACCTGACTCACCAGTGTGATGAAATAGATAGATAGATAGATAGATAGATAGATAAGCCAGTGATTTTTTTGGCCTGTTTATGGCTGCTGTGAGATCAAAATGGCTTGGGAACAATAGCAGTAGCAATAATTACGTACCATTTGCAAACATTTTAATGTTGAAACAGTTTAGCAATTACATAGTGTTATTTCTTTATACCTTTACACTGTTACACCTTTTTGACCCAGTCAGATAGTGATTGAACAGTATGGAGTAGCACTTGGAGGCACCTCTGCAGTCTTCTGCCTTTTTCCTTTGGCCGCCAAACACACCTTAACATGCTGAGTTTAAGTACTGTGGAAAACAACCTGCATTTCTTTTCCCAACAACGGCAGCTCCATTCCAACCGCAGGGCAGACCTGTCATATTTACTATGTTTTGTTACCCTCAAAAACACAGCACGGTCTCAGTTTACTGTACTATATGGCAGCACAGCATGTAAAGTCAAGAATAGGGTGTTGAACCCTAATGGGATATGGTTTCAAAACTTGTGTTACAGATAAACAACCAGATTACATATAATAATATTCACATTTTTGAAAAATTCTTTGTAATTATTGTACCTGAAAAAAGAAGGAACATGAATAGACATTATACAGTTCTGTCAGCAGTAATAGCACATTCACCCTGTTTCACTCTGTCAGGCTGAGGGGTGTTTGGGGCATCATGACTCACCCTACACAGGGGACTGTCCCACTTGTGTAAATCAAACATTCCATACAGTTTGACTTCATAAGAAAAATGCAAATTCACCATGTTAAATATAAACATAGAATCGCTTGTCAAACATGCATATAATCCAATAGAATCACTTTATGTCTGTATGGAGAACAGCCTCTGTGATAATTCTCTCTTCCTCTCTTCCTCTCTTCTCCCCTCCATCTCTCTCACCCTCTTCCTTTTTCTCTCTTTCTCTCTCCCCTCTATCTTTTTCTTCTTTCTTTCTCTTCCTCTGTCTTCCTCTCTTTCTCTCTCCCTCTTTTCCTCTTCCTCTCTTCCCCCTCCATCTCTCTCACCCTCTTCCTTTTTCTCTCTTTCTGTCTCCCCTCTATCTCTTTTTCTTCTTTCTCTTCCTCTCTCCCCCCTCCATCTCTCTCACCCTCTTCCTCTTTCTTTCTCTCTCTCTCCATCTCTCTTACCCTCCCTTTCTCTTTCTCTATCTTCCTCTCTTTCTCTCCCTTTTTCTCTCTTTCTGTCTCCCCTCTATCTTTTTCTTCTTTCTCTCTCTTCCTCTCTTTCTCTCTCCCTTCACCTCTCTCCCTCTCTTCCTCTATCACCCACCTCTCTCTCCCCTTTTCTCTCTCTCTTTCTCTTTAACCCCCCCCCCTCCCTCAGCACCGCCGTCCTCCTTTCCCCGCAGTTCCCGCGTTTCTCTCTCCGGTCTCAGAAACTCGCGGCGCGCATCTTTCTTCCCGCACTTCTCCCCGCTGTTTTCTACCCTTCTTACCTTTGGCTTCAGACGCGCTCCGGCCAGGTATGTTATTCTCTTTCTCACTACATTTCATTTATTACTAGTCGGTGCAAATTTTATGTTAAAAGTCGTTAGCTGGGTGATTAAGTGGTTTTTCACGTTTAAATAACGCGCTGAAGTGGTAAAAACACTAATGCAAACTATCATATATTTAATGTGGCAAATATAAAACTAATTTCATGACTGGATCCATAATTTCAAACACCCTCGTTTGTCTTGGAAATATTCATAAAAATGTGACAGTCTTACTTGTACCTGGACTCATGTTCATATAGTATTTTTTCCACCAGATATATGTTACAAGGAATTTTGTATATGTATTATGTGTATGTTACATATATGTATTTACTCGGGATAATTAGAAAATCAAATAATATTTGATTTTATATAGATTTTATACATATATATAAAATCAGAGAGAGAGAGAGAGAGAGAGAGAGAGAGAGAGAGAGAGAGAGAGAGCGCACAAGCAAATAGCTGTACTTTGTGAGAACACAGACACCCGCTAGAGGGCAGCAGTCTATTCTCTGCGCTCACTGTAAAAGTGTGGTACAGCACAGTATCGGGCTGAAGAGCATGACTCCTTTCTAGTCTGGAGGTTTTATTTTTGTTTTATTATTAGTGCAGTAGTTCGGACCATTACCCGGTAATCTGAATCCAATGTTTCTTGGTTAAAATTTCACCCCTTTTTATAATATACTTGAGGGAGTTGCTTACCCCCATGTTGCTCTTGTAAGAACAGCCTGCTGTATAAATGGGCGAATTACTGTAAATTTGTGTATATAACATTGTGGGCCACTGACACAGGTGAAAGCTTCAAAAATTCTATTATTTTAAAAATGCCTTTTTTTTCCTGCAGCTTATGACTTTTATTCATTTGTAAGCTTTTCTTACTGTTCAGTAGGTTTTCCATGTAAAGGGATCGGAAAAAATGTACAGTTATTATGATTTTTGCAGAATTCTACCATGTCATGTGTAGAAATGTTTACACCACTGACTTATAAATAAAAAGAAGCCATAGCTGTAATTTGGGAAGTTGTTTGGGAAAATGTACAGAGACGGTTGTCAGTTACCGGTACACGGAGTGGGGTTGTAGTTTATTTTATGATAGCAAAATTATAGGATTATTCTTTATGCCTTTATAGCCCCATTTAGCTATATATTGTTGAACAGTCATATTTTTGTCAAACATTAATGTTTCTGAGATGTTTTAACATGCTGGCAGCGTTTTGCTTTGAATATTTAACACTGCATGTTTAAGCTGACCCATTTTGTGTGTTTTAATGTGGTTGACTGCGGCGAATGAAGCGCTGCAGAGCGTTGGTTTCACACTTGAATACTCTCTTCCTATCGTCTGACAAGCGCTTCTAAAGCATTACAGTGTAATGACATCTGGCCCGCTGACTGCTCCTTTTGAA
This sequence comes from Arapaima gigas, assembly GCA_900497675.1. Lineage (NCBI taxonomy): Eukaryota > Metazoa > Chordata > Actinopteri > Osteoglossiformes > Osteoglossidae > Arapaima > Arapaima gigas. Next base: position 753,964 of record UFQX01000079.1, read on the forward strand.
CAAACAAATCTAATTTGTGAGGCAAACAACCCCTGAGCCCTGCCAGAAATAGGCCACCATTAGTTGGTGGTGCATGTAACTTAAAAATCCATATGTATGACCTTTCCTGTTTGCTGTGGATGGTTCTGGTGTCTCTGTCTAGCAAGATCGAGTAGAAGATGAGAGTTACTGTACCGCATAAACCGATGTTTTGCTTTCTGACCAGAGTAAGTGAATCTTCCTCATTCTCTTGTTTCCAAGGACAAAATAAACAACCACTGGGAAACTATTCAGCTGAGCGTTGAAGCAGTTACTCTATTTGTTGTCTTATGAACTTAGGAGTCATTTGAAAAACTAAAAACAGAGGATTAAATGGTAAGTGATAACAGTCTAGGCCACAGGTTGACAGTTACTACTGGGCAACTAATGTGCACATCTCCACCTTTGACTGTCAACGTGACAAATCGTAACAGTGGGTTAAATTCAATGGGAAGGACAGACTCCGATTATAACTAAGAGCAACCTGCATACATGTCTACGGAGTTTGACACCCTAGGATCACCCATGTGAAACAATACCAGTCATTGCTAAGAGTTCAATGCAAGAGGGAAGTTAAAAAGTGATTTTTCATTAATTGCAATTGCTGGCTGTAAATCATCTGACTCAAAATAAACATGAATTCAGACATCATGTTGCAGAAGCAGGTTTACTCATTAAATGCCAGTTTTCCATTTTTGGAACTGCATCCATATTCATATTATCAGCAATGTCATATATGACATTATTACATGCTTACACTTTATGAAAGCGGGAGTGGCCACTTTATAAGGTACATCTCCCCAGTAGGAAACTGAGCCCACTGCTGAGACACAGAGTCAGCGAGATTAACACGTATTAGGAGCGCAAAACAAGAACGCTAAATCCTGTCAAATCTTTTGATTCTCGTAAGACTTGCAGATTGGCTGGCAGTATTTCTTTTCTCTGAAAAACTCATTCCATTTCATCCCACAGATGTGGTATTGGATTGAGATCTACTGACTGGACAGGCCACCACAGTAAGCTGAATCTGCTGTCATGTTGCCAGAGCCACTGTTGAACACCTTGTAATATGGAGCATTGTCCTGCTGAAAGAGTCCATCCACAGATGATTATGATGCTGCCTTGAAGAGATTCAATCGGCTAGCAGCAATATTCAGACAGCCCATCCATGACAAGCTACGGCAAGTTGTGCCCTCTCACATGCATCTTTCAGTGCCACTGTTGAACCCAGCTGTTATTCAACCAACTGCACCTCTTTCATCAACATCCATTGACCTCTTTAGTCAATGAACTGTGTACAACCACAAGTTTGCAGTTGACTGGAGGTTTTTTTTAGGTGGTGGCCCTTTCTTTTCACCCATATGACAGTGTTGTGTGTGAGAAGCCCTGTAATGTCATTTCTGCCATGCTTAGTCTGGCACATCTGGTGCTGGCTATTGAAGGCCTTTTAAGATCAGTGAAATCTTTCCTCTTGCCTGTTTGCCCTCAACTGAACTTTGCACAAACACAGAATCCCCAGGCACCTGCCTTTCTGCTTTAAATAACATTATCTGAATATTTGATCCAGTCATTGGGCCGAGCAGTTTGTCTCCGGAAAAGAGGAGATGTACCAAATAAAGTGTATAGACACAGAGCTCCAGTGTCCTCCATCAGGTCTGCGTATAAATGTGGTACAACACAAGTTGCAAAATGCATGCATATGTATATAAATTTTGTTTTCTGACCTTTGAAATTGCTTATGCTGTATGACAACCTTTCTCTTCTCATTTGATGTCCATCCGTGTCTCAATAAAGCTTTTTGGCATACAGGAAAATCTAACTTGACAGTGTGCTGAGGAGCATCACTTCTGACATGATTTTTGAAATCTGTTCTACTTTATAAATAAGGTGTGATAAACCTTAGCAAAATTTAAATGGCTCCGTGCGGATCTAACAAAATAAAATACATTAATGCCTAGGTGATGGTATAAAATGAAAAAGAATATGTCATTTGACAGATGCACATATAAGAATCTGCAGGGAAAATGATCAGTTTTTTTTACAAATGCTTTTTCACAAGAAGCAAAGGAAACTCTAATGGCGAATCATTTCTCAGTCTACGGAAGTTTATGGTGAACCAGCACCTGACTGGTTGACTGTGGTGTAATGTTTCACACATCATAGGAAAGAAAGTAAAATAAAAGATTTCATCATTATATAGTCATTGAGACTCTGACTCAATTCTGCAGGCCCTAAACACATTTACTCTTGAATGTTTTTCACTATCGGTGATCATGTGAGATTAATTCTCTATATTTTTTCCCTTTCAGTTTGAAAATGAATCAAAGACTGGACCCCAACTTCACTGTGGTGGAAAGTCAGTACTTGTATAACCCCAACAGCACTCAGGAATACTCCTACCCCCAAAACAACATCACCTATGTGGTTTACTACCTGCACGAGCCAGCTGTGGCTGCCACTTTCATTGTCTCCTACCTGCTCATTTTCTTGGTCTGCATGGTCGGCAACGGAGTGGTGTGTTTCATTGTGCTGCGGAGCAAGAACATGCGCACAGTCACTAATGTGTTCATCTTGAACCTAGCTATCAGTGACCTTCTAGTGGGAATCTTTTGTATGCCAACAACACTTGTGGATAATATTATTACTGGTGAGTACATGAGTCAAGAAGCCTTTATGTGTTCTGTTCAATTAATGCTGTGCATGACTGTAGTACACGGGGGGCTTGCCAGGTCTGGGAAGTGACCAGCTGGGAGGATTTGAGGGACTTTCTATTTTCTTTTCCCATGTTTAGCCCGAAATGCAACAAACATAAGTCTAATATTAACACAAGAGTTTAACTATAATAAGGGGGAGCAGGACACAATCATAAAATACAATTCAAGCAAAATTACTGAAGTAGCCTGACCATCAGATCAGCTCGTATCCCTCATCCCCTACAGTGTCTCCAGGCTGAAACAAAGAGCAAACTCTATTTTCTGAGTGAGTCCAGTCAATCCCTAATGTGTGTGCTGGTTTTATCTACTAGAACTACCAAACATGCAAGTGTATAAACTCTGAAGTCTCTTTAGAAAAAAATTAGATAAGCAAAAGACATTTTTAATTAAGAAAGCATATTTCAACATTTGTGGATTAATAGATGAAGACCACTTACAGTATGTTATTTGCTTAGAGAAAAATAGCTGTCCCTGTTATTACAATTGTAGTTAGATGTGCTACTGATCTTGCACTTAGAACATTTAACATGATGAATGAACAGACTGGTGTTATGGTGACTGGTGGTGATTGTGAAGTAGAATTGATATTTCATTCATAACACATACCACTGGCAAAGACTGTGGTGCTCTAAAAGGACCGGTGGTAATTGACTGTCAAAAGATGGGCATTCAGGCACTCCGTCACTAATTTATGATGATGATGATGATGATGATGATGATCATCATCATCATCATCATTATTATTATTATTTTTATTATTATTTCTGGAGTTTAATTAAGTTGACTATGTCAAAAGCTCACTTAGGATGAGCGGTATCTGTGCTTCTGTGTTGCTTCAAAAGCAAAGCCATTGAAAAGGAACAAACAGGCAGATGGACAGACAAACATAGGTTGAGCTTTATATGGAGATGAATCTATAGATTATTTCAAGGCTATAAAGTTAAACTATTTCAGGGGGCTTGAAATGATTATGCATATTAAAAAATAGCATAATAACATTAAAATAAATCTTTAGGAGTCTGATTAACATGTAAATAAATTATTTCATCTTAACGCAGATCACAAAATCAACATCCTCATCAAGCACCAATTTTCTTCATTAGTTAAGCCTGAGTTTTCGCTTACAGACTCAATAATCTTAACTGCCGCCGTCTGAGTGACCCCTTTATACACATATTCAAGCTGTCAGCACTTATATTGTCCATCACTAGTTGCCTCCAGAAGAAGCAGAATTATACTTTTTACAATTTAAATCACTGTTTACTTAAGTCAAGAATAGACATCCCCCACTTTCTCCTCTAACAGCTGTTTTGTCGAATTCAATGCGCTGATGACTTTATGCATGACTGCTGTCCATATTTAGAGAAAATGATTTCTGGGGATTTTTTTTTACATTGAGTAATACAGCAGTTTTGCTTTACTTTAAATAGATTAAATTTTATCAGCATAACCACATTAATTTTAAGATGACCATTCCAGCTGAAACACAGTACTTTGCCTTTTCAATAGGTTGGCCGTTTGGGAGTTTGGTGTGCAAGCTGAGCGGGATGGTTCAAGGAATATCAGTCTCCGCTTCGGTGTTTACACTGGTTGCCATCGCTGTTGACAGGTCTGCTTTTTTTTTCTTTGACAACATAAAAACTGTACTGTGTTTTTGAAATCTCATATTGAATCCACTCGTGCGGCCATTATTTTATTGAGTAAACAAACTGGTAAAGCCAGTCTAGGTGCCAGCTATGCCTTCACAGCCTAGTTACGCAGGAATAAAAATAAATTACTGACATGCAACTTTTCACACCTGTAATAAAAGGTTATGCTAACAGAAGACTTTTTTCAAGGCTTTTTTTTTCTTTTTCAGGTTTCGATGCATTGTTTACCCTTTCAAACAGAAACTGACAATATCAACATCCATGTTAATAATTGTGATTATATGGGTTTTGGCACTTTCCATCATGTGCCCGTCTGGTGTCATGCTGCAAGTGACCAAGGAGCAGAATGTGCGGGTTCTTCTTGGGGATGGCAACGAAACCGTCCCTTTCTACTGGTGCAGAGAAAACTGGCCCAATCAGGGGATGAGAAAGATCTACACCACTGTCCTGTTTGCCAACATCTACCTCGCACCTCTGACGCTGATAGTAATTATGTACGCCCGGATTGGCATAACACTGTTCAAGACAGCCATGCCCACAGGGGGGAAGCCTGGTCAGGAAAATCGTCAAGCGGTGTCAAAAAAGAAGAAACGGGTCATCAAAATGCTGCTCACTGTAGCCTTGCTCTTCATCCTATCCTGGCTGCCTCTCTGGACGCTCATGATGCTGAGTGACTATGCCAGCCTGACTGAGCACCAGTACAGGGTGATCAACATTTACATCTATCCTTTTGCACACTGGCTAGCCTTCTTCAACAGCAGCGTTAATCCAATCATCTATGGCTTCTTCAATGAAAACTTCCGGAAGGGATTTAAGGCAGCGTTCAAGTTCCAACTGTGCTCAGCAGACATGGGCCACAAAGAGACCTACTCGCACAGGGTCCAGGCAAATTCGGTCCTCCCCGCCAATTTACAAGTGTCAAAAGGGCCTGCTGCTACTAGTGTCAACTGTGAGGACAACAACCGCTCTACAGTGAGCTCCACCCTCAATGATCAGGACCTGGTCATGGAAGAGCTTGAAAAGGTAATGATGTTCATGCTAAAAAGTTTGATTTATGTGCAATATATTTAATGTAGCTGAGCTGCACCGGCAATGCCTTAGTCAGAAAGTGGACAGATATACTGTACTAGCACATTATACACCAAACACCAAACTGTCCTTCCGTTAAAGTGATGCATTTAGTGTATCAATATTTCCAGTCCTGTTGGATAAGCAGACACTGCAGAGTGTCACCGTAATGCAACAGAAAGGTGGAAAGGAGAAAAGTAATAATAAAATATGTGTTACCAGATGTATTATCCATGCATCATTGATTTGTCCAGTTCCATGTGTGTCGTGTATAATTTCTTTGCCCTCTCTGTTGCCAGTTTGAGTCCTTCCCTCCAACACCCTTTCCCCACCCCCGGTGTGTGTATGTATATGTGTGTGTGATGTGACCTCTTTCTCCTCATCCTGATGAATTAGGTGGGAACTACCTGGAGGCATATGTCACTAATGTGTATAGCACCATGTATGCACGTGACTGTGTGTCTGACTAGACCAAAAGTTCAGTCAGAGTGAGGAGTAGCAGTATCCCAAATTGTAAGCATGTGATTTGAAAAATGAAGCCTTGCAAAAAGAACAGAGAAACTGACAGGTATAGATAAGGTTTATAGATATAGAGATGTTTTGCTTTTACTGACTGCTTTACAGTGATGCAAATATTCCCTACTTCTATATTCAAACTTAATGCTGATGGGAATGATACCACAAACTTGGTTAACAAATGATATCAGTCATGATCATCTGATGAATGAAACTGACAATTTAATGTTTCTACTTTCTACCCTCACTCATATTTGGAATGCAAAAGAACAGGTGAACACCTAAACTGTCTTGAGCCTAACAATGACGAATTAGTTTGTCAACTTTAGTCGTTCAAATGAATTTTTCTTTCAATGTTCAACTTTTTTGTGGCCGAAAACCTTTTTATTGCTACATATTTCAATTCAGATATATTCCCCAAGTCATGCTGAGATTTATCTGATGGACTGTTTCAGGCTTGACAACACCTTTGACCTTTTGTGGTGACAGGACTGCCATTTGTAGTTTTTTTTTATCCCTGTGTTGCCCCAGGGTATACTTAAGGGGTATTCATGACAAAGTCTACGTTGAAAAAGTATATATGCAGTTTGTTAATAACATATTGCTTTAAAGTTAGCACACTTTAATAAGACAATCATTCCATTAACAAATGTGAAAATAAATATATGTAGAAAATATTGAGAATATTGAAATATATTATTGAAATTGTCAAGTAAGTAATGTGCAGTACAGCTTTTCCAAGGGCTGCTTATTGCTTTGAGAACAGTTACAGTCCTTTTTTAGAATTCTGCTACAAAAGAGCTCAGCTGTGCGTAGTGTTGGACCGTTCATGAAGAAACAAAAGCCTCCAATTCTCACAAATGGAGGTAGAAATCTGTTGTGGTTGCTACTGTGTGCTCCACTGCTTTTCATAGAATCAGTGTTTATATCTTGTGATTCAGGAGATATTTTGAGGCATCTGACTTCATTGCGGCATTCAGGATCATTGTTTTGGGTCCTGGATCTATTTTGCAATGTTCATAGTTGAACTGTTACCATCAACAGAGTTTACATCCCGATATGTCATACGTCCTGAAACAAACAGTTGAAATCTTCACCTTTCTCCAGACATGCACCCTTTAACATTAAGCAAACAATAAAAGACAGTTCATTAGACTGCATAACTTCCAGGATGTTCCGTGCACATTAGCCCAGGTCACACAGTTTTTCTCATCGGCATTTAATGCAAATGTTTTCTGAATGGCAGCCCTACAATAAGTACCACCTTTGTGAGAATTAAATTGCACCACCAAACAGGATCACACCAGGGAGGAATCAGTTCTGTGCTCTTCTGAGGCCGTTGTTTTCGGGTTTTTAGGAACTTCTCACCGTATCATGTAAACACTGACTGGTGAACAGTGCTGCTCTTTTCCAAAGCAATTTTGGTTGTTTGATATTTGTTGTACATGCAGTACTTTCTAGACTGAATTATTTTTTGAGCATTTATGGCTAAAACATTAATGATTCTGGCACTCATTATTTTCAAATTCTATTATCTATCCCAACACAATATGCATTATTATTCATCCATGCATTATGGTTAACCAGATTTTTATTGTTATTATTATGATTATTATTATTAAAAGGCGTACATGTAGCCCAGAGCTGAGGTGTTCCCCAAGATACCCTGTGAATACTTCATTTGCTGTATTATGGAACATTCTGTGAATGAACTAGAAACAAAAAGGATAACCTTCTTAACTAACCTGGCAGTGTCCTAACTGGTGTTATACACCTTAACTTTACTAAACTGTATAATCTATACAAGTGTTCAGCGTGTTAATGTGAGACGAGTTTAGCTGCCTATTGAAACGTACAATGGGATATTTGTAGTGGACAGGACAGGTGGAATCTTGTTAATACAGTCTCTTGTATTGACAAATGCATCAGGGAAACAAGTGACTCTGTGGAAGAGAAAGCAATATTACAACATTAGCTTTTTACAATTATCCATTTATGCAGATGTGTATTTTTAATGAGTAATACTTTGTTCCAGGGTGCTGTGCAGGAGCTGGGATTTGATCCTAGGTCCCTAAAGCACAAGGGCACAACTCTAACCACTGTCATTTGTTGCACCTGTTGACGTTAAAATTCTTCATCTACAGTTATCCAGTTGTTATGTCAGTTGTCAAGAGTAACATCCCGGTCACCGGGGAGATGAACTTGTGCGCACACCTCCTCGATGTGAGCCACCCCCTGGCTTCATCAGGCAGTGTAATTCACTTGGAACAGGGTGCAGGTCCATCCTATGTCACCCACAGCTCTACAGATGCCTACTGGAATGGAGATGATGTGAACGATAATAAAAAGAGGGACCCAGATGTATTTTCTAGCCATGCAGAGTTCATTCTGTGTTCTGAGGGCCCACTCACCAGAGTTAGAAATATGAATTGTAATGTTGCTGCTTTTTCTGTTTCTGTTTTTTCAATTTAATGCTCGTAATGTTTCAAAATATTTTTATTTACTAAGTTTGTCCTTTAAAACATTAGTCTTTTCCTCATTATTAAGGCTGAACCAGACATGAGCATAAATTCCAAACACAAATTAGCAACTCATTTTTATTTTTTATAAGTACTGTTGATTTCAAAAGTAGTATTAACCTCATGCGATATGTACTTTTTAAAAATGCATTGAGGGTAATAAAATGTTTGTTACATCTTTTTCAGGTAGTTTATGAACTCTGAGAAGAAAAGGACATGACTGGTGACAGATTTTCTGGAAGTGAGAAAAGATTTTGGTGCCTCTTGACCTGCAAATTGAGGACAATGACAATGCCAGGAATGATAAAAGCATATTTCACACTTTCTTTGATGGGGGAAAAATGATTAAATGAAAAACATTTATGAACATTTGGAAACAATAATGTAGCTAGTTTACTTCAAAATTTTTGAGGAGTTCATTATTAACCTGTTACCACGATTAATAATGTGTTGTGCTTTTGGACTGAAGCCGAATGATTTGTTCACATGCAACACGGTATTATATTCTTCAGATGTATCACTCTGCAACTGTAATCAGAATTTTCATTACATTTTTCTTTAAGAAAAACTTATTACTAATTTTATTCTAAGTTGTCAAATTGCATTTTGCAATGAGCCACTGCATTCTGAAAATAAATAATGACATGTGATATTATTATAAATGTTTACATTTAAAAAACCATTTCTTTTTTATGCTGTATTAAGCTGTAATATTTTTATGACCTGTTCTCTGTAGGTGACAACATGTGATGAAACCTAACTGTGCCAATTATTTATGCATATATTTTTTTAAATGCTGTGATTTAACAGAAAAAAATTGTCAACAGTATGTAGGCTACACAGGATAACACTTGAAGGTGAATGTATCAGTGTGGCAGAATAAAAGTTTGCATACATTTTTTAGAAAGGTCACAGAAAAAAAAATTACCTTTATGTACAGTTCACACTCGCTGGTATAAAAAATTGAAGATAATTCCATTATAGTTGTCATTTCTCTTTTTTGTTTATGTTCAAGCAAATTGTGTAACATAAGCTTCCAAGCTTATAATGGTAATAAAAATGGGCCTAGATTTTAGCTTGTTTCTGCTCCATCTCTAATAGAAAATGTTTCATCCATCCATCCTCATCATTAACCGCTGCCTGGTCTGGTTTCCAGCTTTGCTGGGTTTTGAATAATGTCACAGGTGTAGTGAAATGTTCCATGGTACTGGGCCCAGCACAAATAAATCACAGTTATTCAATGGTCCAAAAAATCAATGTGAAACCAGTATCAAACACTGAAGAGCATTTTGTAACAGCCAATGTACTTAGGTTTGTTCAGTCATATGGAAGAACAAATTCTATGAGTTTTTGTGAGGGATGTAAATGCTGGTGCAAGTTTCCAATGCTTTCCTGTCCTTCAAGAATGTACTATACTGTTATTTTTGCAAGACTGGGGCATGTGGGCACAGCAGGCCAAGTTGGTGCTTCACAGTTCTTGAGTTGCTCAGTGGGTGTGGGAATCAAATCCGGCTCAGGGTGCACAATGTTTGTAATTTTTCTGTTTACACCTTGCAGACATGTATTGAAGGAGGAAATGGAAAAAAAATACTTTTATCCCTTCTCTTACCACACCAAATACAGCTCAGTTTGATAAATGAAACAGAAAATGTACTTTGGTATTGTTGCCTAACTTAAAAACTCCAATTTGCCGAATGTAGCACATGGTAGGAGTAGTCAACCCTGCGCATATGTATAAGCTGGAGCAATAAACTGCATGATGGTTTGGTTATGAACAGCATACAGGACATCAAACCTTTGGTCTTGGTGAGGAGTGAATGTGCTCCTTCCAGGGTTTTGATCTCCATCATTAGTAAGTTGCAGCAACTGTTTGATTTATAAACACTGTACAAACACCGTATACAGCATTTAGAAACAGACCTCGTAGTTTACATGCGTAGTCTACAATCGCCACAAATAGGCATCTACAGCCGGCTCTTGAAAAAGCAGCAGTTGAACCATTCAGATAGTCCCCCTTCCACATTTCAGAAGGACTGAACTGCTTTATACAATAAAGCGTATCACAATAATGCTGACTGTAATATGGACCAAAAATGACATGCAAAGTTATACCTCAAGATATTTCAGTCTTATGTATACATTTGCCTTCATCTTAGAATCAATCCCTAATATAAAACACAATGATCAATCCAAACCAAGTTAATCACAAATATTCCCCAAAAATGAGTGGTCAGCCTAACCGTGAAGTGAATTCATACGTTTCCTGCAGACACTTGACTGTGGCAAACCTGCTCTTTTACACAAAGCTTTTGTTAACTGTGAACCGTTTGTTCTTTGTTCAATGCACCACAGTGAGAAAAAAGGGGCTTTCATGTCAGCTTTGTAGTTTTTCCTTTTAGTTTCCAAACTTAGATACCCAAATTATAGATTCAGAAAACATTTTGAACACAGTGAATATAGCCAGCATCAGTGAACTTGCACGTTAGAAACAAAAATCTTTCTGTCTCTAAAAAGGGATAGATATTTTCAGTAAATATTTACCAAGGTGTTTAGCCGAATACACTCTGCTGATTTTACATAAAATACCTTATTTATGTGGGAACTCAATGTTAAAAATGTAATTAACAGCAATTTCTATGTGTGTGACAGAATATAAAGACAGCATAAAAGAAAGGGCATTTTATTTGTAGCCTAGTTACAAATTCTGTAATGGACAATGCAAAGCTTTTCTCTGCAATGCAAATGAGTCTCTCGTATTGCCTGCATTGTTGTCTCACTTTATTTTCTTTGACGCCATGTCACTTCACAGCATGGCGAAGGTTATTTGTCTCTGTCTCATGAAGACCCCCGAGGTGTAAGTAATCTGTAACCCAAGATTGTGTGTGGGTAAGGAAGCTATCAACCAAGAGCAAAGCTCCAAAACGTCAAAATACTAAGAAGCGAGATCAGTAAGTTATGATCTGCTTGCCCTCTAGTAACCCAAGTGTGTTGCTAGCATAAAAACAGCCTAACCATGAAGCGCCTGTTCAAATTAACATGCCACAATTTGTCTTCTTCTGAAATTGCACCTTTCACCAGAATGCTGCGCTTTGTTTCTATATTTACATTGCAAACACAAGCTGACAAAAGTTGAAGTAACTAATGGCATCAATTCATAAAATACTCATTAAATACAACAAAGGAAATAACAGTCAGTCTTTTATAAATGTTCAAATTCATTTTAACTGCATTTTCATATGAATAACTGTTATTTCAAACACGAGCACATGGTGGCTTAGCATCACCTTTGCATCAGTCCAAAAATAAACAAATTCGGTATTACATGGACTCGTTTTCGAGCTTCATGAGATAGAAAGCAATCCTGAATTTTGTTGAAGAAATGTTGTTTTTGAGATATTTAACCATACCCTTTGAGTTTCAATGCAGGACTCTGCTGCGAATGCTTGTGTCAGTCATAGAAACTCCTGCATACTGTGTATGAATTCACATTTAATACAAGCTACAGCACAACAAAGAAGTTTCAAGCCGATAGTGACACGAGTTGTTTGGAGAATAAAGAAAAAATAACCCTGCGGAGTCATTTGCAACCTGCAATTCTTTCCCACTACTTGTCCAAACCAATTAGCTTTGAATATGTAATTTTTGTTCCTGCCTCTCAATTGATATCGTCGTATAATCATATTATTGTTCTTTTGACAGTAAGTTTGTCCTTTAAATCATTTGTCTTGACAACATATCTTTATGGCACTCTTTGGCCTTGGGTTCTGCTGGATGGCCTTCATAAACAACAGCTTGGTGATACAGCACAACTATAACTGTGATTTGTGCAGCAGGAGACACCATTTATCTGTGTGAGAAGCGAGCAGGGGCATGGCCTCTGGTATGGTGGAGCTGGCTTTTGGCTGACAGTTCACTGCTAAATGCCATTTTTTTCTTCTAGCACGTGTTCAAGAGGGTCCTTGAGGAAAGCAATGGGTGCGAGCGGAACAGGAACGTAGAAAACCACTTTGATGCACAAAAGGCCTGGATGGGTCAGCACTGCTTTTGTGGAATTTCTGTCTTTTCAGTTTGGTTTTTTGTGTGTCCTAATCCCTATAAGACACTGGCATCATATTTGGGGGATATCCTGCTTTATGGCCTATGATAGGCTCCAGATCACTAAGACCCACTGTAAATTTGCAGATGGATGAATGGAACTTGTGAGTAGATCTTAACTGAATTAATTTCTTGAGCACTCCTTTCATATGTGTGGAAGTGCCACCGAGTCGAGTCTAACTCATAGCATCCACTGACGTGTTTTCCAAGGCAAGGAGGGGCGAAAGTGTTCTCAGGTGTGCAAACAGGGACAACATGGGAACTCCACACATCCTGAGCTGAATTCCAGCCCGTCACCCACCCAGCAGCACAGCACCTGTGAGACACCAGCTTAACCCACTGTGCCGCATCATCTCCACTCCATTCATTGCAAAAGACAACTCCTGGACCTTACTCGTTCTGCTTCTGTTTTATGTCCTGTTTTTTAAAACCTGGTAAAACTGTATGTCTTTTTATAAGCCCTCCGTTTGCAGTTTCCTATTTTATTAGTTAGTGAAAATATTACCTAAGTATTAACATGTTCTTGGGTGCTTCATATACTAGTGCTTGCAATATATATGGGTGAGTCGTAGTCCTGAGATGAGTTGTCAAACTTTGACTTTTAATGTTTTTTCTGTGTTTTGTTTCTTAATTTTTTGGTATGTTTAATTGTGTGAACTAGACAGGTAACATTGACAGCAGATTACCTCCCACCCTAAAACGCTAGAATTTTATTTAATCGAGGTCTAGTTCTGTGGGAATTCTGTAGTCGAGTGCCGTCAAGTTTTTGTCGACTTTTGGCAACTATATTTGTAACTAGTGCCTCCGGAAACTTCTGTTTCCTTGTGTCATCAGCATTGAAAAGAGCCCATTATTGCTGAGATTGAGTTCATCTATGTGGATTGTAGTTTTCCTCTTTTTCTTTTTATTTGAACAAGCATAAGTCTTTTTCGAGTGAAATAGATGATGTGTCCTAAGCATGATCACCTCAGTCTCATTATTTGTGCTTCTAATGAGTTTTCTAGCCTGATTTGATCCACTGTGGGACAAAATTCAACAGTTTCAAAAACATACATTCTATAATGAACAATAGCAGCAACAGGTAGCTCATACCTACTACTGCTGCTACTACTACTACTACTACTACTACTAATAATAATAATAATAATAATAATAATAATAACTGACAGAACAGAATTAGAAATGAGTATATTAAACAGTCCTATGAATAGTACATAATCATGTACATGTACCAAATTTTAAATTTTATGTTTGCTTTTCCCATAACAGAGTGGCAAAGCTGCATCTGTCTTTTGTGCTGCTGCAAACAATAACCAGTAGAACATCTCTCACCAAACAAACCTTGCTGGCACATGTATCCTACTTTTCACACATTTTGCACATTTCAAAAGGCTTTTCCTCCATAAACATATCTACAATTATCCTCCATTATCTGACTTTCTAATATCCAGTTTTTTTCATGACAGCTCTAGGGTTTTTGTACCAAAAATTCAGTATTTTTTTGTTGTTGTTTCCTTTTGCTAAAAAACACATTTCATTCAACATGCCTTGGAAATTTTTTAAAGGGGAGCCAGGTGAGTGTAAACAGTGCATTGTACTTGATGCACTGTGTGCTCTCAGCTGCCTTGGGCATTTTTCGTGCCTTTACTGGTTTTGCTTTGACGCTTTTAAACAGTCCTTTCATCTCTCGCAAATAATGAACTGAAGTGGGTCGCAGTGGCGGTCCAGAGCCTACCCTGGAAGCAGAGGGCACTCGGCTAAGAAACAGCCCCTAGACGGGACCAGTTCATCACAGGGTGGCAACACATCAAGCACTGATTTTCATGGCATTTTGAGAAAATGGTTTGGTGTCTTAGGATGGGCTGGAAACACATCATTATTTAACATATAATAAAATAATCCAAAATAGGCTTTCGATATCATATTTTTTTGGTTTAAGACCTGTTGTCAGGAACAGATTAGACTTGGATAAGAAGGAATGACTGTATAATTTTCTGTCTATTGCTGGTATGCAAAAGGTACATTTTACATCCATAACATATTATACAGTGCAGTCCTCTGAACAAAGTGACTATTCCGATGAATAATTTATATCATATATAAGAACTTCAGCAGTGCAACTTCTGAGCACAAGCATCAAATAGAAACACTGTACTGGGTTTTATGTTCTCTATTACTGAGACAGTGTGGTAAAGCAGTGGGATAACACATTATGCAATACAGTCCAGTGTGACTGGGAGCTATTGATAAAGTATACATATATTTTCAAAAATACAGACACAAGTGAAACTTCCACCTTGTGAAGACACAAAAAAGTAATTCTATAAGGCAGTCCTGAAGCAGCCAAACATAAAATTTTACTGTTAAAAAAAAGCAAGGCAAAACAGATAAGTGGGGTCTGAAAGTACCCCATCCCAGTTTTTCATCCCATACTTCCAATTTTTTATGGCTTTAGTAGAAAGAAGACTTACTTTATTTGCAGGACCAAAAGAATGTCATGAAAAATAATCAGCTACGCCACATTTACGACTATTTCTCTCCATAGGGCCTCATTACCTAAAAAAATACATTTTTGAAGGAAATAGTAAAACCGGTTCACTGTAATACTTCCTGAGATGATAATCATGCCATTATAATCTTATTGTAACATCCCTAACTGGAGTCACTGGAGATGTTCCGTCCACCAGTTTTGAATCTTTTCCTTCTATCTAATCTGACTTTTCTCCTAATGTGACCATTGTAAAAACTGAAAAGGTAAGGATGAAGTATACAGCCTTGTATTACTTCATTGCTAAGTGGAAACTCTTTGGTTTCTTCCTGATATATTTTCCCTGTGATCCCCTGTCTACTTTATAAGTTCTTCATCGGGATAGTCCCAGTTTTCTGAGTACAGTCATCCCTCAATTTATACATCTAACTGGTTCCCAAAATGGCTGCACAATTTGTAAAAATGTAAAGTTTTTTATGGGAGAAATAAATCTTTCCAGCCCATCTGACATCCTCCAAACCAGCTTCCCCAAATATCACCAAAGCACTGTAAAACACCTTGTAGCATACACACACACACACACACACACACACACACACACACACACACGGGATCATCACCCAGTACACACACACGCACACAATACTGCACAAAGGGGATTTGTGTGTAATTTATTTGTTTTTCACACATTTTTATACATTTGGATGACATTGTGACGTTGGATTTTATTGTTTTTTTTACCGCTTTTTATTTTTGTGTTTTTTCTTTTTTGGCTGTGCCACATTGCATGGAGCAGATTGATGCATAAATCAAATAATGGTATTAAAACTCAAGCGACGTTCTAGGTACGTAAACCAAGACCACATAAATCAATGCCTGTACAATCCACATTTTTACATGGTCAACAAAACCAAAGGTGCCATAGTCAATGAAATACATTTGGAGCTCCTTTTGATATTATCTATCCTTTTCAATTGTACATCTCACAACCACAATGATTCCCTTGTTTCCAGACCTTTTCTGAATCTAACTTGTAACTCAAGTAATTCACTTTTAATGTATGTCTGTAGTCTATTTTGAATGACCTTGGGTGTAACCTTGCTGGAATTTGAAAGGAATTTGTGTCCTGGTTTGCACAGTCTGGCATATCTTCTTTCTTTGTGATGCAGACTGATGTTTTACAGCCTGTCGGTCCCTGTGTATTTTTGTGTTTTGTTGGCACAGATTTGAAAGCACCTCAACTAATTCTTCTTCTGTTGCTAACAAAAGTTCTGCAGTAATCCCATTGGTTCCAGCAGCCTTTCATCTTGACAATGACTTCTTCAGCTCTGATCTCATGTCATCATCGGCCATCAAGGGTTTTCGTTCATTGGAACCAGTGGAAGTGGAACATTTGAACTCGCTGTGTATCGCCGTTGTTCTTAGGGGTGTTTTTTTATGCATAAACTTTTCATACACTTTTCATACAAAAGAATTTTCCTGTGGTTATTCTGTGTTGTGTCACAGATGATTTTGATGTGAGGTATAAACCATAGCTGTGTGTGCCCAGAAATGCCCCAGAAAACAAGCAGTTAACTAGTTTGCTTTACTAAGTACATTGGATCAGTGCAGAGGCCTGGTGTGGGAATTTTATAGCCACAAAGGTGGTGCTTATCTCGTAATTCATTTTCATTGTTAAGACAGTGTCTGTAACATTTACAATAATCTGCTTAGATAAGGTTTTGTTTCCTAGGTAACAGAACATTTTCAGCTCTCTGAAGTTGTGTTATAAGAACTGGCTGCGGCAGTAAATAGTACAAAAAACAGAAGAGAAGAAAGGAAAAGTGGAAGGCCTGACTGTGTTGACTTTAATAATTTTTCTGTCCTTTTTAAGTATTGATTCCGGGGTAGTTGTGATCTTTGTGTTTACTTCACTTCTGAGTCATTTTAAATAAATACACCATTTATGCAGTCTTCACTACCACTGTGTTGTCACAGCTTATGCATACTGAGGATGGGGGGGGGCGTCCTCACTACATTCAAGCAGGCCTGCTTCACAACACGTTCCTCCTCTTTTTTGTAAGATTGATGTTTGAAAACATTGTTTTAGTATGAAATAAAGCTGGTATGAAATAAAAATGTTTAGTAGCTCTGCAGAGTCAGTGCAACACAGCCGATTCCACACAGAAGCCGTCTAAAGGCCTCGAAAGAATATCACAATGTACTATTTCATATTTTCGTCATTCAGGAAAGAACCGTCCTACAGGGTGTGAGTGTTTTCACGTTTACAGCGTGATACTTTCTTTCATTTTTCCTTGGTTGGCCAGGGCTGACTTGACATTTCATGCAGTCAAAATTAAGGCAAACTGCTGTGTCCTAGGAAAAACTTGCCAACAGAATCATGGGGGTTACTGAAGAACCATCTCAGTTTGAGTCCACAAATAAACTCGTGCAATCACTTTCTCAATTTGGTATTCTAACGCATTGTTTGTATTTTGTTGTAGAACTTGTCCCCTTGGGGCATGTTTGAAGATTGCCCTTCACTATTATCATGCTGTGCTCTCAATAAAACAAAAGCAATGCATCTGTGAGACTTGGAGTGATGAACTCATTCTTTTGTTTCTGTCTTATAATTTACAATTGTGACGTGCTTTTCAGATCTTTCTGCGTATCTTAAGGGGATCCCTTCTTTGTGAAATTATTCTTACTTCTCTTAGGACTGTTTTTAATTGCTGACCAAATTAAACCAGAAAAATGAGAAGTTGTGAGAAAGCACTACTGAATGGCATCTTGAAAATGAATTGCATAATTGCTTTTAAAGATAATCTATACAAAAAAACTCATTGCACACAATGTGAATTTTGGTATCTCGACAGGCTTTTTACGTTGCAGTTGTGCATCCTACCAGTAGTGTTCTTATATGATGAGCCTCAGCACTAAATAACTTTGTGCCCAGAATGGGGAACGGGATATTTAAAAGAAAGTGGATATGCAGGGGCTGGAACTTGGGATCAAAGGAATCACAGCGACATCAAATCATAAGGATACTTGCCTCAGTCAAGTCTTTATCGTAGACGAGAAGCTCCCTCTTTTCACTCAAAACCAAATGTCACCCTGAGCCACTGAAATTCCTTTGAGATGTGATTTACAGGTCAAACAATCCAACATCTGAATGCAGCCACCCCGCTTTCTGGCCCGGTTTATAGTACAGTAGGAAATTCTGTGCAAAGGCTTTTATAATCACTGTTTTAACACTTAACCTCCAATATTTTACTAAAAAATTGAGGGGAAATGAAAACAACGCTTGATAACAACAGAAAGAGGCAACATGAAGTATACATCTAATTTGAAGCTGTTTCACTGCTTATGTCTTTTTTGGAATCTGTTTTTGTTGTAGTTATTTTGAGTTTATTTATGCATAACCTTCTTTCCTTAGAGAATGAATCAGGGCTGCAGTATAGTGCATTTAATGTTACAGCGTACCAGAATTACTAGAATAGCAAGACCCATGTTTCAGCTAGAGAAAGCAGCGTCTGGGCTGCAGCTGCAGTAGTCTAAATAAAATTTTGCATTTTTCCTAGAAAAAAAGATTTCAAATCACAAAAAAATAAATTTCTTATACTTTTTAAATGATGTAGTACCATGTAAGTGTTAATTCATCCAACCTTTGGACCATCACTTCTCAAAACAGCATAAAACTAAAAATGTTCAGGCATGGAAATCTTTGAAAATGAGGCCAAAGAGCTGCACACAAGTGACTGCATAATAGAGTAAAACAAGAACTAAATAACGTTGAATGTTAAAAATAACATGCAAGGTCACACATCCTGTTTCACAAATACCTTTCAAGAAAACAAATATTTTCATTACTTGTTTTTGAACAGCTGGGAAGTTTTGTTTTTTTTTCAAAAATAATACTTAGATTAGTTAAGTAAACACAGTTGAAACAATGATAATAAGTAAACTGCTAAGGGGACTGAGTCATAATAAAAATATCTTTAATTAAATTTATCGCATTACAATTTGTTGAATATTACCACATACACAGCAAAGCAATTCTTCCAGTTTAGATGCTCAAGGATCTTATCACAGAATTTCACTCTTACTGAAAAATGTTTAAATGACCACACTCCCTATCCACCAGATAGTATAGCTGTCCTCCCCAATGTTTAGAGGCCGGAGGGGACTGCCTTTGGTGGCAAACCCTCAGCCTCTATGGGGAAAGAAGGACTCGACTGCCACTGACCCTGTAGAACAAAAGTGATGCATGGTTTGAGCAAGGATACATGAAAAGTTGGGTGTACCTCATAATAGCGTGGCAACTGTAGGAGTTTACATGACTGCATTAATCCTTTTAACAGTCCTAAAACATCTATTGTAAAATGTGTTGTGCATTCAATATTTTGGACAGGAGACAGAGTTTGATGTCTTAGGCGGATAGCCATACTGTCTGTCCGGGCTGGTTCAGTATGATTCATTATTTCTTGTCAACTCGTAATTTTTAGGACGTTACCACACTCTGTAGGGAAGACCAAGGAGTTATGGGCACATTCTGCCCAAGGGAGGAATCTACTCCAGTCCATTTGGTTATTAGCACACAGTAACTCCAAAGGTAAAACTCAGTTTCTTGGTTGAGATATTCTATCTGACCACTACACTGAAGATGTTAGCCAGATGTCAGACTGACCGATACTTTGCGATGTTCACAAAAGGCCTTAGAGGTAAACTGTGGACCTCTGTTAGATACTTTATCTTCAGGAAGACTGTAAAGCTTAAAAACCTGTTGAAACAGTGCTTGACTGTTTCCTTCACTGTGGGCAGTCCCTTCAATAGTATTAAATGGTATAGGCTCAAGAATCGGTCTATCACCATTAATTTAACATTGTTTCCCTTGGACCAGATAGGCCCACCATGCTTGCCTATAGTTTAGTTTTATGGAGACTTAATCTCCAAATCCCCTAATGAAACATCAATAGAAGTGCTAAAAGCAGTCTTTCACTTATCCCCCTTGCTTATCCTGATCAGATTATAAGCACTATGGAGCTGTGACTCAGTAAAAAATTGGCTTCATCCATTTATTCAAATGCAGCTGGCATCAGTGGCAAGGGGTGAGGATATTTCATTGTAATGGTGTTCAGGCTTCTATATTCAATACCGAACATAGGAAACAAGGCACCAAATGTGGCACCAAGTGTGGCATCTTGGCACATGCCAGGTCCATGGAGTGACAAAGCAGGAAGCAAATCTATTTTTCTTCCCCATTCCCATTAATATATTGTTTTGTTTTACATGTCTGGGTGCAGTTTTTGCACTTCCTCAAGGTTTGATATTGATATATATCAGAGACCACTACTACTCTAATAAGCTCCAAGTGACAGTGGGTGGTGCCAAGAGGGTTATGGGCAACATAAGAAGGGAATTTCCCTCACTTCGAGAGGGAACCGTGAGCATCAAACCATCACCCTGCCTCTTACCCATTAAACATTTTTTTACCCTGGTCTCTTCACAAACACCGATAATATTCACAGTTGGAAGGTTCCTACTCTGCTGAAGGTAAAAATGTTGTTATTCATCTTTTGGCAGTACCAGCAATGATTACTATTTGGAGGTTTTTAATTTAATTTTTTTTAGACTAGCCTCTAAAAATCCATATAAACCCCATAGGCAGTGCTAAGAATATATTACGTTTCTCCTTTATAGACTGGAGTTCCAAGTAACTCAAAAAGCATCATTACCGTCTTGAACAATATGCAATTTCTGGTGGAATATCAAGACATCTGTGATAATGAAATGTTCATTAGCCTGTATGCTCTTGGAAATGGGAGACATCTGGGGTCTTCTACGCACTGCTCAAAGTAACACTTAATAGCAATCCTGTGCCTGGAGGGCTGCAGGTGGAAATAGGTGCCAAGCTGCACTCCAAATGTATTAGGTCACCAAATGAAGCCCGATGAGTAGAGAGCAGAAAAAAGGAATAGGTCATAACATGCACAGTGGAGGAGATATGTACCTGTGTTGGCAGGAAAAAGGGTAAAAGATCAGCTGAAAACTATAGCCTATGAGATAGACTCCTCTAAATTTGCCCATATTCATGAAAATTCAGAATGATAATGATCTGGGTGATTACTTTTTTGCCCATACTGAAACTGATGGGGGGCTATAGCTTCAACAGTATTTGTTTTAATTTCTTCTATTGTTTTTGGGTTCTTCAGATGTGCCGTTGAGAGTATCCTGACATCATGAATCACATCGTGCCTGGTGTGGGAACTGCACTGCCTCTGACTGGGGAACTCTGCAGAGGCTAGTGAAGACTGTTCAGTCCATCACCCAGACATCACTACCTACCATCCAGTCTATCTACAATAAGTGGTGCATCAGAAGACCTCACAACATCACCACAGACCCCTCACACCCCCTTGATCATTTCTTTTCACTGCTACCATTTGGGAAACGCTACCTCAGCTTGAGGGCCAAACACACCAGGCTCAAGAACAGCTTTCTACCATAGGTTTTTGAACGCCAACATCTCAGGTCCAATCTCCACCACTGCCCATGATTACTGACTTATTTGTGCATCCACAATGCATTTATATTATGTTGCACTAACATTACATATATATTTTTACATTCATATTTATATTTATGATTTTCCTACACCTTGATCCTGCCTTTGTGTTCTTCTCTGCTTTACAACTGGCCATAAAGTGTTTCCATTCATATTTTCACTTTTTTTCACTTGCAAAAATCCTGCACTATGCATGGAGCAGTAATATACCATGGCTATTTTTATTTTTATAATTATACAATCCTGTACAAAAGTTTTAGTCACTTGCGATAAATGGTGGAAAGCAAGGATGCTTCCAAAAATAATGCCATAAATAGTTTTTATTAATCAACAAACTTCCGTGCAGTAAACAGAAGAAAAACTTAAATCAAAACAACATTTACACTGACCACCCTTTGTCTTTAATACAGCATCAGTTCACTCAGGTCCACTTGTATCCAGTTTTTTAAGCTTTTTGGCTGGTAGGTTGTACCAAGCGACTCGCCACAGTTCTTCTGCAGACTTTGGGTATCTCGCTGGTTTCTGTCTCTGATTATAATCCCAGCCTGGCTTGATGATGTTGAGATCAGCTCTCTGTGGGAATCACAACATCTGTTGCAGGATTTGTTGTTCTTTTTTTCACTGAAGATGGTCCTTTATGTCTTTGGCTGTATGTTTGGGGTCACTGTAATCCTGCAGAATGAATTCGGGACCGATCAGATGCCTCCTTGTATGATGGCTAAAAATCTGCCCGTAAATCTCAGTATCTCATTAATTCTAACCAAACGAACAACTGTTTTTGCAGTTGGGGCAAATGTAGCCCCAAACCTGCAGGGAACCTCCACTGCGCTTCACTGTTGTCTGCAGACATTCAACCATGTGGTGCTCTCCAGCCCTTCGGCAGACAAACTACCTTCTGTTAGAGCCAAAAATTTCAAATTTAGATTCATCAGTCCAGAGCACCTGCTGCTGTTTTTCTGCACCTCAATTCTTCTGTGTGTGTGTTCTTTTCTGCATAGTTGAGTCGATTGGCTTTGTTTCCAAATCTGAGGAATTTTTGGTCACATCTCTTCCATGAAGACCACTTCTGAGAACACGTTAGAAGGCCCATTTATCTCTTCTTTGTTTAGAAGAAATTGTGTTTTCAAAGAGCTACAAATATTTAAGGTCTGTGTGCATAAACATCATTCATTTTTAACATATTTTAGTGTGAATTCAGTATATGTATATGTTCATGTAGATATTAGTCATGTGGCATAATAGCACTTTTTTATTCTGTAAATGGTGGCTACTTCTTCTCCCCTTCCCTCCTCCAGTTCTCCTGTCTGCCTAGGTAGGTCCTGTACTTGTATCAGGAGCCATGCTGAGCAGACAGACCTTAACTGAATTTCATACATTCTGGGCACAATTTGTTTTCCTCATAGTGATGCCTCAGTTATCCTGCCTCCTTGTTCTGTTTATGCTAATATCTTAAAAGCATTCTATGCTTCCTTAACCACAAGCTCAATAATTTCTGCAGGATGGTTGACAGCAGCATATTCTCTTTTCAAATTATTTTTTTTGAATATATGCCATTAGTGGACATAATATAGTAGCTCTGCAAATGTATTTCTGTTATATTACTGGCTTTTTAAGACAATATGACAAGCATGGTTTTAGTGTAGTGGCTGTGAGGATCTAATATTCTTCTTATTGTATACGTCAATATATATGCCATCTGTACTTGGACATAGGCCCTGTTGTGCTTTGCACATTTCTTCTTGCCCATCAATATTTTCAAAATGGAAAGCAATTCCATTTTCTAATTTCAGACAAAACATCTCGGTGCTTAATTGGTCATGGATGGCCAGTAGCATTTCCACTAAATGGCAGTCCTACCTCCCAGTAAGCGCTCCATTAACTCTGTACAAGAAAATTTAAGTCAAGCACCTTAGAAAGAACAAAAAAAATGCCATAACACTTATGCATTGGAAGGATGCTTTTATCAAATGTGACTGAGCAGTTATAGCACATTTACTGCCTATTTCTTCAACACGTGACATACTTTGTGTTATTGAAATCAATAAAGTAGCACAAGTTCAATTTGTTAGGTACAACACAATTTTTAAGGCATAGAAAGATGCCTCTACTCTTACGTAATGCATTTTGCATAAAATGTTTTATGTACATTGATTGAAGTACATTTATTCACCATCCACATTTGACTGTATCACAGAGTTCTTGGAAATACAAGTGAAAACTGCAGCGCTGATCAAAAGTTTGTGCTGACACTTTTTAACAGAATGCCTTGTATTTGTGAAGCTGTTACTTAAGCTGGCTAAACTGAAGATTGAGAGACATATGTGCATTTGAAATATGTACAGAACATTATGATACAAAATGATTTACTGTTTGTATATTTTGAAACTTTTGACCGGTATTGTAAAATCTATAGTAATTAAAGAAATTATTTTTTCTTAAACTGTTTCACAAATACCAATTATACCATTATTGCCAATAAAGCACAATTTAAACCCTCTGGAGTCTAAAATTCAAGAAGACTTTATATATACCAATGGGTTCTTTAGTACAGTAACACCCCAGGACTGACTCCTGTCCTCCCACTCTTTTTCCATGTCACCAACATTTTAGGATTTTGCTGTAGTTTAAGGACCTGGTGTGGAAACCTAAAGTTTACTGTGTCATGTCCCTCTATGGCAATATCTGAATTATTGTTAGTTAAAGTCTTTAGTCTGATATTGTCCAGTGACACTACTAATTTATATAAATAGGTTAGAAATGTAAAATTGCTTTGGATAAAAGCATAAACTAAGCAATGAAAGAATAATAAAAAGGCACTAAGTTTGAAAAGTGCTTCTTTGTTGTGGTGCTGGATGCTCGCAGACAGCTGAATATGCAGCTGTTGTCTGGGCAGAAGCTTTTCGTCTTTGCCACAAATTGTGGTGCTTTTTAGATGGAAGATGAGATGGTGATGTAACAGAAAAACCTTTAGTTAGTGTAAGGTTATATTCATTTCTTTTGATGCTCAGTGGTGCAGAAAAATACCGAGTTTCATTATACCGACCAAGCACTAAGCTATAATAACAGCATTATTTAAAGCACAAGGATTACCAACTTAAAATCTATGTCATTGTTTCCTAAAATAAATTTTATCACTTGTATTTTAGGAAGGAAGTGTTTGTCAGTAAGATTGTCATGGAGCCAGAACGTAATAAATGAAATACAATGTGTTGCAGAAATATAATATGTTATTAATTAATATTAATATGAAAATGAAGGAAAAGCATATCCTTTCTCTTGTTAGTAATTTTGAGATAAATTCTTACTCAATTTATTAAGATTTTGCAGCTATAAGCTAATAAATCCTTGGAATGCTGAATGAAGCTGGGGGTGCCAATATTTTACAGTTACGTAAAATTATTGATTATATTTCTACCTTATTTCTGGAATCAGTCGACTGAAATACTAACTGTTAAATGAATTCAAGAGTCGTAGCAGCCTCTTGGTATTCTATGTTAAAACCACAGAAGCAGCCAAAGAAGGATAAAAAGAAGGAGGATAAAAAAAGCTACCATAAAGTGCATCCTGGGAAACCTTGCAATTTTGACTTCAGTCAAAACCATGCATTACTGGAAGCGCTGAATGGAGTTACCTGAAACATATCAGTTTATAATGATGACTCGTGTTTAATCACATTTTTGTGTTATTAAGACAGCAATGTGGCAAACAGTTAACATTTTTATGTTTCATTGTATATCATAAAACTGAATAAACATAATCCTACCAAACTTACTGATCCTTGGCATGGTGGATACACTGTGATTTTGTCTCTACATCCCTTCTCGGTTTCAATAACCTGAACACAACCACGGAGAAAAAGAAACAGATTAGAAATTAATATAAATGGCTTTGAAATGAACTAACATCAGCTAAAATGAGCAAAGAATCTCATGTCTTTCCTCTTGCACGTCATCATATTTATGCCAAACTTGGAAGAACCACCTGCATAGTGTCCATTGAACTAGTTAAAGCTGTTGTTCATCTCCCGACCACATACATAGCCATGTCTAGTGCTTTTAAATAAATATATCACAAAGTGATTTTTAAGACCCCTAAGAGCACTGACAGATAGCTACCTACAATTTACTTATGACACGTTCATAAAACTTGGCAGTTTGTACTAAGTGGTAACATGCATTCACCCAGACTGAAACAAGCAATTGGATTTAGATGTTCTAAGTATTCTCTGAAAATCCACAGTATAGATTGTATGGTATATGTTAGTTACATTTTAATTCAGAACAATGACAAACTGCTACTGCTACAATGCTACCATTAAGTGAAGGTGGTGTTTGGAGTTTTTTTTACCTGCTTCTTCATTCCATAGTGTTTTTCACCCCTTTGCTCAATCTAGAGCACAGAGGTATGCAGATGACAAGAGAGGGGCACCTTTTAAACTCGCTTTTTTAATTAAGTAAACAAAATTACATAAAAAATGTTTTTTTGAGCTGCAACTGGTTCGTATAATTTAAAAGATGTCTTAAGTTGCCTACATAAACATGTGGCAGCTCATCAATATATGAATGTACAGATGGGCCGCCCCCAAATGATTTAGGATAAGATTTTATTAGGATAATATGTAAAATCTTGTATGTTACATGTTAATAAAAACATTTTTAGCAGCGTTATACTGTTCATAATGCAGCAACATACTGTGTGATTGTAACCTGCTGCCTAATGACAGTATTAGACAGTCAGTATATTTTAAACTATTAAACTTGTCAGAGTGCAGTTCATTACTGCAAAAAGGACAGCATTTTTACAGTGTATGTACACAGTACATGCACACAACTCTCATTACTGAAACATTTTGGATAGCCACTACAAATATATTATGTTGACATATCAACATAAATTCCTTTTTTAGTGTTTTTTGCATGTAAAATAAGTCAAAATGGTATTTAATACGATTTAAAATTGCTTTTCACACATACCACTGAACTTTGATGTTGGTATGACATTTAGAGATTACAGGTCTCCTAAGCTGTAATGGTGCACATGTTTAACAGTTCTGGAATCTGTGTTTATACGGTAATCCGCTTTGACAGCCTGGACCCTAACAAAGCTCACTCACCACCTGGACTCACAGCCACACCTAGAGTAACCTCACTGGGGTCAAATAAGCACCAGGTAAGGCCATTTGGACAGAGTTAAGAGTTTCTTTGAGGGAGAAATGAGAGCTTGGAGGACTTGGCTGTGCCTTTGCAATCAGACCTGCATTTGTGCTTTAAAATTTGAGAAAAAATAGATGTGTGTATGGTTTGTTGAACTGTTGTATTAGACATCTTTTTTTAATTTATTTTTCCTTTTTCAAAGCTTATAATCTATTTGCCTTGATTGCTTGTTTTGCTAAGCTTTGGTTACTTGCTTAATTTACAGTTAGGGGAAAAAGAAATATTTCTTCATTTCTGGCCACTGTTTTCCCTCATCTGATCGCTCTCCAGCTACAGTACACCCCTGAATGCCACACCCGTTTTCAGATTCACATTTAATTTTGAGATTCACTCAGAGTAGATATTAATAAGTTATGTTAGTCATATTATAAAATATGAAAGTAAAAGGTTTTCTTTCCCACCAGGTGGGAGCTGTGAGATCAGCAGGTGGACAATACACATGTAAAAAAACCACAAGGCTGTCAGACTGTGGAGGAGTACATACATGAAAGCTCAGAGTAACAGGAATGGTTCATTCCAAAGGAAAAGTTTTCTTAAATGACGTAAAGTGAATTATTTCCGTAAAATACTGTGCAATTTGATAAAACTGCATGTCACTTTGAATATGTCTGCCTAGCAAAGGAATACAAAAATAACTGACGACTTGAAGACAATTGAGGGTTTTTGTCAGGCGTGAATCACACTGTGTATGTGTGCTTTTGTATAAACTTTCTGCTGAAGTGACTCTTCCATTAAGTTTGTTTTAATCTCTATGGTATGGTCTTCCTTCACTGGAGGTGGGCATCAATGCAATTATACTTATCGCCTTAAAATCCCCACCTCCCAAGACACACTTTCTTTTAGTGCAGCAGTAGCATCTGTGTTACCTTATCTCTATAAAGATTATCCATTATCTCTTTGACTCCCATTAAGATTAAAGTGCCATTAGTTTTATTTCTATCCCTCATCACACTTGGGAACTTGGCCTTGCCTCATAAACAGCTGTAAAAATGTCCTCTTGTCTGAATTAGTTTCATGTTTTGTGAAAAGGTTGATCGCAATTGCATCAGCACAGCAAAATGGAAACCTGTTTAGCTCGAATAGAGTGCAGTACCTAAAATTTACCGAAAGCTCAGGTGAAAACCACATTCACATCTGTAAGATAAATAAATTTAAAAATGTGGAAGGCATAGATAGTACAGCACCATGAAACAGGGATTTTTAGCCAGATGAGGTTGAAACACACACACTATGACTGCTGGGTCTTACAAGAATTCAGAAAGTTCTATACCATAAGAATTACTTTAATTATCATTTCAGATTACCTGTCGAAAAAGTTAACAGCACTAGCCTAATGTACAGAAAACCTGCTTTTACATTCAAGTGGAATTATTAAGACTGAAAAAAAAAATGAATCACCAATGCAGGCCACATTCTCGAAAGTTCCCCAGCTTGCGATCCTGTAGTTTCTGAGCTTGCCGTACCCTTCAGCAAATCTTGTTTAGACACTGTACACACTAAGTCCTAAAGAAGTGGGACTTTATTTGCATTATATCTGCATTTTTAACTTAACCTACAGTTAAACCACTCACTTGAAAAACATCTCTGCCGTGAAGAGCACACAGTAATATCCAGTGAATGAACTATCAGGTAATATTAATAGCCATTCAAATATTTGTGCAGTGACTGTACTGCAAATTGAGAACACAGATATTTTGGTAGTGTACAATATGATAATGTGTTAATACATATTTATGACAATACCATATTTCACCAGAATTTTGGGACGAATCACATTTTTCAAAATTGTATATTTTTCTTGTCTGCTTTTCTATTGATATGTAGTATTAACAGGCCTTCATTGTTCTTTCAGCATTAGTGTAAGTTCAGGTATTTTCTTTTTTGAGGTACCATTTCTTTTCTCCACTGATTTGATATATAATAAGTTCTGTATTTTATACATTTAAATTCAGAAAAAAACATGGCTTTATTGCACCTTGTGTTATAATGATTCTGCTCAGTGGTCTGTGGGAATTTGCTTTGAGGGCTTTGTGATGCAGACAGATTGATTTTAACGTTGAACATATTATATAAGGGTAGATATATGCAACTGTTTTAATGCTTTTTAACATGAGTCTTGAAAGATGACATAGAGAAATAATCAGGCTACAAGGCCACAGAAAATATATTAATGTTTGGATGTGTCGGAATATTAAAAACTGTCAAAATTCTTAAAATTAGTTCAAGTGCACCTGGTTTAGATGCTTTCATGACGTTACTTCCAGGGAAATATTTCAATATCGCACTTTCTTAGCAGAATTACAAATGATTCCATAAAACAAGCAGACAAATCATGAACCAAGACAGCATATGGTCATTGAAGTTTAATTGACTAATTTTTATTTTATTATCTTTCCATATTTTTTCCAAACCTTTGATTTAATTATGATTGATTATTTTCATTAATTTGTCTAAAATAGATAATTGCAAAGACAAGAAATGCTGAGACATATTTGCCTACAAATATGTTCTGATCCATGGACTCAAAAATTAAAATCTCAGAGAGGGATTTATTTTTTGGTCATGAATAAACCTTTTCCTGTTTGTAACATAATATAAGAAAAATGTTTTGAATGGTGATGTGTGCATTAACCAGGAACTGTTACAAAATTTTGTGTATCAGAATATATTTATAGCTGCAGGCTTATGCTGTGTCTATTATGTAACATATTATTATTATACATATATAAATCCATTCATTGTATATTTCCACATTGTTATAAGTAACTGATTTTATAAGCATGATCATTGCAAGCAGGATAACTATTAAGAAAGTGCAGCCTAGAGGTGCAGCCTTCAACCCACTCGGTGTCATAGTTA
Organism: Arapaima gigas; assembly: GCA_900497675.1. NCBI lineage: Eukaryota > Metazoa > Chordata > Actinopteri > Osteoglossiformes > Osteoglossidae > Arapaima > Arapaima gigas. The sequence goes on from UFQX01000079.1 coordinate 783,647, forward strand.
CTAAAGGCACAGACATGGATGAGTAGCTACTGATATTACTTTACTGCTTATCTGAAACCACAAAGTTAATTTAAATGTCATTTACAGTAATGTCACAAATGAATGTTTATCTGACTGACGATTGCATCCCGTGGTGGATGAGATCAGCATACCTGTACCTGGACATCAGTTTATTAGCTTCTAGTGACTATAGTAGTGTCCGAATCTGAAGCACTTGTTTTCTTTTCCTTGCTGGACCTACTGGCTCTCTTTTTGTACCTAGAAGTCCCAGTGGGCAACCACTGGCACTTGGACCCCCGGAGGGGGTCAAATGTATAGCTAAACAGACTCATAGCTGAAGGTTAGCTGTAGGCTTATGCTGTGTCTCTCATATGACATATTATGTTATATAACATATTATATCTTGATCCTCTGTTCAATGCTCTGTGTCACTGTGTGAGACTGTATGAAAATAAATTGACTTCAACTGAATTGATTTAAATGAAGCTGTCCTGGGCTGCAATCCTGGCATTCTTCCTTAGACACTTGTCTACTCTTATTTCAGGAACAGCTGATCTATCAGTTTACAGAGGAGACTCAGTGGTCAGAGTTCTCATATTGCCACTGCGAGGGGGCAGGGGTGGGGTTTCTGTGATTGACTGCTCCCTGTTGGGTGCCCTGCAGTGAGTTACACTAGTCAGGACTAGGACTGGTCTGCCAAATTCCTCTTCTTTTTTCCCCATGTACATTTGCTGGCCCTTTTGGTTGGGAATCTGCTATCCAGCACCTTGTGGCTACTTCTGCTCCATAACTGGCCACAGCACACATAGAGAAATAAGTACAAGTTAGCACTAACTTCTGCTTGTTTAGAAAATTAACACATCCGTATTTATATAATATTCAAGGACTAATTTTAATTGTTGAAATAAATGTTTTAAAGATACTGAAGGACTTTATCTGTGAAACAAGTTTTGCTGCAGGCAGCAGTCACAGGGACCACGTGAAAACCTCAGCAAGTAACAGTGCAGAAAATTAAACAGTTTTAGTGACACAAAAGTTGGTGTAATGATGCATCTTCGATTTAACAATAGACTCACATTTTATTAAATTTGCATAATGCTCAATGATAACGTTATTGCAGTCCTTATTTTTACCAATCAGATTCATACAAATAAGGCAAGTTTCTAAAAAACTCTTAGTTGAAAAAATACAACATTTCAGGCTTGAGTTGTGTATATTTGCACTTTAAAAGTATTTGTTCTTATTTTCTATGGAAATGTTGCTACTTCTATACGTTCTCCATCAACCTAAGATTAAATACCACGGCAGTGCTGACGGTGCTCAGATAAACAGTATTTTCTAGATAAGACAATAGTTACAAATTTTCAAAGATGCAAACATTTTCATCTTTATTTGAACTAGTGAGTTATCCAGGGTTGCCCGAGTCAGAAGTGGAAAGGTAAACAACACATTATACAGTAAATCACTGAACTGCATTACCCTTAAAGTGGTTGCATTTAGTACATAAATATTCTTAGTGCCGTTTAACAAGTGGACACTACAAAGAGCAACACACCAGTCATAGCCAAGTGGAAAGGTGGAAAGTAATAGTAAAATATATATCTTCAAACTTTTCTGTTGCCGTCTGTGTCATGTTTAACTCCCTGTTACAAATTTGGGTCCTTCCTCCTCCACACTCCCTGTCACCCCTCCCTGGCGTGCATGTGTATTTGTGTGTGTGACACAGAGGGTGAGTAGGTGTTGAAGTGGGCCACTTGTCTTCATCTTGACAAATCAGATGGTAACTGCCTGGAACCTGGAGGTGCACTTCACTAATGTGTGTGGCACCATGTACATGTGTGTGTAAGTAAAGCAGTCTGTTTGTTCTCATTCCAGTGAAGTACTTGTTTAGTATTTCTGAAGTACTTCTTTAGCCGTGCATAAAGAAGAAACAAACAAACAGATTCAGCTTTCAAGGTTTAATTTTCTAAAAATTTGACCGAATCTGTTTAAAAAATGAGGGAATTATCTGGGTGGGGTATGAGTACGTGTGTGGGCTTAAATAGTCTGACAGGTCTTTCTCAGAGTAATACAAAGCACACAGATAAAAATGACCACATAATTGGCAAAATGAATTTATGAGTCTGTTGTAAATAACAAAAGGGTATACATTTCAACAAAGGAATGACAACTTTTCATTATGTGAACCTGTTGTTTGAGAGATGTGTGTATTAATTTATATGTAAATGAGACTCCAGAAAGTCTACATGTATTGTTCATTAATTCTGTGAAAACTTTGACTGTATAGCTTTGCCTGGCTTGAAACTTAATTTAAATGCCTAAATATAGGTAATTCATTTCCAGACCATCAATTTTGGTGTCATATAAAATATCCCCTAAATATCACCCTGTAACAGAACTCCTCTAAAAGTTTGTCATTTACTGAGGTAAAATAAAAAAGTGGTCCTAGTTATTCAACTCTGTGTAGGGCTTTGCTCAAGGCCCCACAACTTGTGCTGAAATTGTCAGCTAGTATGTATATATGCACAAAGTTTTAATATATTACCCCCGTGACATTCCACCTTATTGTGTTAGACTGACTTTTAGTTACTGCTATTCACATATAGGCCTTTAAGTAGGATTTCTGTAGATTATCTGACTGAGATTTTCATTCTGCATGAGCCCCTGTGACTGCTTTGCAACTGCCACAATTTGACTGGGAATTAGACACCAGCTCCTGTCATACTCCCTGTGCAACATACATTTAAACTGTTCGATTTTGTTATTTCAATACAGTCAGGTGAAATGTTTAGGCACTGAGAGCCTCTGGAAGTAGGCATGATTTGTCCAGTCGTGCAGGGGGGGTTGAAGACAACATAGCAGATTCTCCGATTTTAATCTTCATTGTATTTCATCTTGGCTGAGGTCAGCACTGGTCACCAACCCACTGAATCCATCAGCTGAGCCACACCAATATTCAATAAACTCTCAACTCAGAGTAAAGCATAGTAGTCCAGCTAGCAGCTACAGAGGTAGAGAGAAAACAAACTGCACAGAAGAGTGGGAAATAAACCTGTAGGGTCCAAGTACAGGCGCTGCCAACATTTAATGCGATGACAGGGGACCTGTGGGGAATATGTCTAGGACAGAAGAAACTGTTATCTATGGAATTTGTTTATCTCATACAGAATTTGACAATGAAATTTTATTTAGCAGTAAAATTAAATCTCTAACTTCCACCTACTTTAAATTTCAGTCAGTATGGCATATCACCACACAAAGTTTCACTTCACACAAACAGTATTATTCCAGGTAGAAACTGTCATACAGCTGCTGACTAAACTATTTAAATGTTCATTTTAAATGAATTGTCTATACTGGGACTGGGAAATGAGACTTCAAGGGCCATTTAATAGACATTAACTAACAGAGAAGCTGTCTTTTTTTGACAGATGTCAATCTTTTCCCGGATATTACATTTGGTCAGCAAGACACACTCTCTCAGTCACTATGCTTTACTGCTTAACTCTGCCATTTGTTGTCGATTTAATTTACTTTAGGAGGAAATATGTGCTTATAATCCTATTCATTGTGTACTGGTTATAATACCCAATACAGCAATCCCTCGACTTACACACACTTGATTTATGCATTTTTGCTAGAATGCAGTTTGAATTTTAATGCCATTACTTGATTTATGTGCCAATCTGTTCAATACAGCATGGTCCAGCCACAAAAAACGGTCAAAAAAGCAATAAAATCCAATATCACAATGTCATCCAAATGTGTAAAAATGTGTAAAAAAAATAAATAAATTACAGACAAATCTTTTGTGTGCTGTACTCTGTGTATGTGTGCGTGTGTGTGCGTGCGTGTGTGTGCACGTGCTGCACAGTGATCCCTTGTGTGCAGCACTTGCCCCAAGGAATTTTACAGGGTTTTCGCAATATTTGTCAAAGCTGGTTTGAGGGTTTTGGATTAGTGGACATAATTAATTTAATTATCATTTTAATTTTGGATGCTATCAAAAACAACATCATTATTTTTCCCATAAGAAATAATGAAAACAGTGTCTTGATTTGCACATTTTTTGATTTAAGTGGCTTTTTCAGGAATCGATCAGGAAATCAAGGGATGACTGTAATAGTATAATATCTCCAGTATAATGCACAATAACATAGTTGGCATTTTTTGGAAAAGTACTTTATTTTGGTGAAACTTTATAAAAAAATTTTCCTCAAACAAACACAATTCTAGATCTTTCTACTGGAAGAATATTTCCTATTCAAGGATGGTGTTACAAAATCCAATTCAATTCAGTAGAATAGTACAAAATTATAAAGTTACTGATATTTTTGTATCAAAAGAAAATTCCAACAAGTGTCTTTGAATGGCTGGCTCCTGGGAATTGGTGAATGAATGTATTTTATTTTTCCATACGTACATTTATATTCTGTCGCTGCCAGATATTACATTTAAAAGTCGAAGAGGTATACTGATCAAGACACTCTGAGTACATTACTATTTAAAAACATAGGGAGAAATACTGAGCTGGTAGAGTAAAATCAGAAGATTATGAAACACACTTCACAAATGACAGTGTTCAGAACAAAGCCTGAACAAGAGGATAAATGTGCAGAATTAAAGCAAAGACAATTTTAATGAATTGCTTCCAGTGCAAAATGTTTGCTGTGTTACAATGGATGCACACAGCTGACATTAGAAGTAAATGTGTCTTTCAAATACAGTGCAATACTGTACATAAAACAGGAGTTTGCACTAAATGTTAAGATATTTGAGAAACATTTCATACACAAATGACAGATATTGGCCCTCTTTTATTGCTCCAAGGCATGAAACACAATGTGTGACATGCTGAGAAGCCCAGAAGGAGATCACCCTGAGCAAGGAGATTTGGAAGGTGATTTTGTGCTGTGTAACCAGTGCACTCAGTAAAGCAAATCTATTATGTTATTGTCACAGTATGACAAGGAAGATGCTATCCAGCATTTTTAAAACACCTGATCTTGCTGCAGGTCTTTAACTCAAAGTATAAATGGGATACAATTAAAATTTTGCGTTAAAAGCGTTTCCTGCCGCTGTGGTGACACAGGACTGGAAACAGCAAGGATCCATGGTTAGTATGAAACAAGCCCTGGCACAGAAATCAGCCAGTTTTTTCCCCCATTTAACTTTTGGTCTGTAAGAGTCTAAATGGCCATCACCGCAGAGTTGTAATGCTGTCAAATATTTAAGATGTGCACATGAAAATGCTGCAGGCTGCAAGGGATGGGGAATTTTGATTTATAATCTCGAGAGAAGTTAATGAGACCACCCTGAGTGGAAGGCTGGTGCTGTGCATGAACCATCCATCTGCCTCTTTTTCCCTCGTGAAAAGGTGTCAAACCCTTTGTGCTTCATTTATGACAAAGATTTCAGGCCTGGATTTGGGGTTGGACATGTCTGCCCTTTCTTTTTCATGTGGTGTGTTACTGAGCGCGCACTCCAAGAATGGCTAAGGTCCTGTGGGCATTGGATCAAGGCTCAATGCAATATTTATTGCTCTGTTAGTTTCAGTCACGAGGAGCGTAACAACAAGTACACTTTTCTGCTGACCTCAGCGTGCCAACTGAAGAAGGAACAAGGTGCTCCCAACTGTTCACCTTGATCAAACCTTCTATAGTACTCTAGTTCTCCAGGTCATTTATCATTATCTCAATAGATTGTCATACAAAACTCTGTACAGTTATGTCAATATCATTTCACCCAACAACCAAAATCACAGTAAAAATGCTCTGTATTTAATGATTTTCTGGTGATAACCTCTGCTCATTTCTGAAATTTCAAATTTGACTTAATGTTCACTTGTATTTCTTATTATAATGTGCTCATTTTATGGCCGAAAGTCTGTAGATATGATATTTTAATAGCATGGTGGAACATGTATGTACTGTAATGTAAATAAACACTGTAACGGTACAAAAGGATAGAAGTCTTCATAAGGGTGGGGCAGAGTGGTGTGAAAAGAGTGTGTACACTCATGCAAGAACAAAACTGGTGCAATTCCACTTACTTAAGTTTCAAACGTGAACTTTGCACTGTTCAAAGTGGAACATATGTTTCTGGCTGTAGAGGACTGTTAGAAGACTACATAGTCTACCTTCGCTGCAATGGTTCTCTTAGTTAATGCAGTTTCCCAACACCAGATCAATGTTCATTAACACGAAAGAGTAACTACTTGGGAATCATGACTCTCATCTGGTCAGGGTCCCTGAGACACATCACTGGCAAATGCAGAGTGTTGTCCTAGCAGCCAGCTTCGATTCTGCTTCATGCCCAGACTGTGTGTTTTCCCACTCCTATACCTTAAGTGGATAATTCTGAAGAAGACTTTCCCCACAAGGAAAGTAAACTTTGGAGAAAAATGGATTCATGGAACATATCTGTGAGACAGTCTCAGAGGTTCAGCAGCTCAAAAGCTCAGACTCACACTTAGAGCCTATATATTCATAACTTATGCTTTTGAGGTCCATGGAGATTGACTTGGGAATCATTTATTTATATAAAACTTGGACTGAATGTAAAAACTGCTCAAACACAGGAAAAGGAAAGTGTGTCTTCAGGTTTTTAATGTATCACCTTCTAATAGTTGGACAGAATAAAAGGATTGTCAAAGAACACTGTGAACGTAGAAAGCACATATATAACAACTGAATATATATTCATGTTAGGCTGAGCAGAAAGAGGTCAGTAACAAATGTGGAATTCAGCAATAGTGTGTAATAAATGTAAAATTTATCAATTTGCTATCTGTTAATTGTTTCTGTGTTAAATAACTTGTAACTTTAGGTCAGTGTGATTCCTTTACAGGACAGTTAAGACAAATCATAACTGATTAATTAGCAACAAAATAAATTAATAAGAAAATAAAAATAGGAGCACAATCTGCACCAGTTCTCTTTTTATTTATCATGTTTTCTTCACCGAAAGGTAAGTGAACAATAGTTTTAAAGTTAGAACGACTGTTCTGTTCACGTCGCAAGGAGGGGGAGATGAGCTGTAAATAGTTGCGATTTGGAAATGTGAGTTGGGCAATATAAATAGCTGTTCACCTGTGAAGGAGACAGTGTGTGCTGGTATTGGGGTGATCTCCTGTCCATGCTCTGTGTAAGACGGGCCTGGGGGGGTAACCCTCGTGCAGGAATGCGGTTCCTCAGACTGAAGGAGGACCCAGTCCATTTACCATTTACTTCATCATTCACCCCACAGGACTCCACAGCAATGTTCAGTTTCATTTTTATGTCAGTAAAAGCAAAAAATTCTCAAAAATATGCACATTGTCACCTGCAACCTGACAACTGCACAATGCAAATGAATCTAAGTGTCGTAACTGTGTTAACTTATAGGAGGAAATGTTCCCTGGAAATGAAAATAAGCTTATTAAGCCCATTTTTACACCCTTTCGCCCTGGAAACATGACTTACATCACTTAAATGAAGTGAATGCCATCACCAGTAAGCTCTTTTACCCAGGTTACTCAACTTAGGTATGCTAACAAGCACTTTTGGGGGGGGGGTCTTCTTACCAACAGCCATCTGAATCCATATTGCGACAGGAGAACCTGCCAACAATTAGTTCTCTTAGTGGGAATTGTCGTCTGCTATGTCTTTATTGGTTATTTATGTTTTTATTTTGCACCTTAACATGTGTCTTATGTGTGGCTTTTGCTGGGCATCTCCTGTGTCCAGCAACTGTATGGTTATGGATGAATGTCCTTGTAGGGATTAATAAAGTTCTGTCCTATTCCAGCCCACCTATCCCATGCAACCCTGACCCTACCCTTGCCTACCCTATTCTATCCTATCATTTTAAATTTCATTGCCTTAAGGATCACACTTGAGGCCAGACTGACATGTTTCATTCATGCATCATTTAGAAACAAAAAAGGGCTAATAAATAAAAGGGTGTAAGAATTGTTCTCGTAAATGAGTGGTCAGAACTGTGACCTTGCAGTCTAAAGGTCCCTGGTTCTGACCGCCTTCCTCGCGCGGTACCCTTGATCAAGGTACTAACAGTGAAATACTCCAATAGGAATATCTAATGTTATAAATGGGAAAATTATTGGAAAGTTGATGAATTAACCCTGTGCGTCACCTTGAACAAAGGACTCAGCTAAGTAAAGATTAATAATACAAATTCATCTATTTTTCAGGTTATAATCATGACACCAGTCTCTTAACTGAAAATATTTAACCTCTCACAGGTGGAGTGTTATTTGTGTGTGTGTGTTTTTTTTTCTATGTTGTTTGTTTCAACACAGCATGTTTAGCTGTTTTAATAGGGTTGCCTGTTAACTGGTTAATATGGTTAGCCTAACTGGCTATTAAACTTTTAAGTGTGCTTGATGGTTTCCCTTGGTTAATATCCATTTTATTTCTCTTCAGAGCCATTCTGAGCTTAGTTTCTGCATGAACAGTTGCAGTAGTTATTCGTTGACATAAAAATGATAACAAATGTATGAAATGAACAAAAGTGAAATATATGCATCTGAAAGGGACAATCCTTTAAATTTCGCTGTTTATGCCTGGCTTTAATGCACGCATTGAATTGCAACACTGAATAACATCCCATCCAAATAAAAAAAAAGGGGAGTGTGTGTATGATTCTGCTCAGTTAAACACACACATCCTGCTGAAGTGAGACTTCAGTTCAGTGCAGCCATTTACTCAGAACATGCTAGCAATTTGAAAACCAGTGCAGATTCCCTTTGTGGGAAATCTGGATGTTCAGAAGACTGAGCGGGGATGGGTGACTGTATGCTTGAAATGAAACTAATTTCCACTTTGCATATTTTTTAAAAGCACATTTCCCTCTAGACATTTTTACGTTATGTGCTCAGTGACCCTGTGAAACAGATCCTCCAGAAAAGAGGTTTTTTTTACATCTCAATTTTTTAATGTTTCAGTGCACTGGAAAACAGTTATATTTTGAATAGATGTAATGTATTGCTTGCTTCACTAGTTGCGCGGGTTTATTTTAAATATCTTAATCTGCTAAATCTTGTGCAGTCCAAAAAAGAGTGGCATGCAACTGTGAAGAAGTTGCTGCTTTTGTTTCGTATTTATTTGTCTGCCATTTGTTTACACCTTGTGCCTTTTTCTGTTCGGTTTTAGAATTACATAAACCCTGCATATTTTTGTTTTGGGGACTTAAACTAGGTCTTGATAATTATAATACGGAAAACGTGACTGTGAGATGCATGTGAAAAGTAATAAGGAAAACAGAAAACTTCATACGCACAGAGGAAGCAATTTATAGCGCTGCATATATGTATATGCAGACTGTGTTTATATGATTATGATATGTTACTATACTACTATACTATATACTGTATGTAAAACTCTATATTAATGCATGTGGTGGAAATCCAAGCTGCATGTGTCATTTTTTAGTCACCTTTAAAAACTCGAGTCAATACATTAAAATGCCTAGTCACGGTGCATTTATCGATCATTTCTGCGTTTTTTGATACCTGTTCAATAAGCATAAATAGTGTATACTGGTGGAGCATTGCAAAACCCTCTTTGAATTACTTCATAAATGTGTATTTATGATTTGCGGGCTTGACAAACTCCCAGCGTCTGCAACTGAAAACAGTATAAGCTGAATAAGATCAGTCTTTGACTGTTACACAATCACCCCCCCCAAGTGCATCCAAGTACAGATCCCAGGGGTTTGATGGAATAAATGGATAATAAAGACCTTCAGCTGGAACCCCCTGTCTGCAGTGTTTTGCTGTGCGGACTATTCAGTCACATTCCATAACTGTAGCAGGATTCAGCTCCAGCAGACACTGGCTTTTCTAAGCAAGCTCTTCGCTGGGAGCTTGTGGGGCAGCTAGGGCAGCTCACTGCTGTGGAACACAAAGTGCCAGTTTAGCTCTGCTGTACCCAGCAGCCTCTGCAGTCACCAGAACCGCTGCCTTCGTCACGCAGTTGATTTTCTGGTGGTTCATTCCAGGACAGAAAGGCATCAGTATGTAATGGTCTCAGTCCTGGATGGAGGTCACACATCATTTTGTTGATCAAAGTGCTGGAGGGCTTCTGGGGAACAAGTTTGCACTTGTGGGATGTTCTAAAAGCGAGATGCATAACACTGCTAAAATTACTTCAGGAAAAAGCTGTTTAACAGGGTTATTTGGGGAAATTGTAAGGTACATATGCAATATCAGTGTGATAGAAAGCATGTCCAGAATGTAAACAAATTAAATCATTTTTTTACATTCCTTCTGAGTATGATTTTCTGTTGCAAGGCTGAATGTTAAATATAGAAAATAATTAAGTATACTTTTATCTCTATTCCAGTCATAACCCACTGGTTTTCTTCCTCTAATTATCCGCAGTTCTGGAATAAAGGTCATTTAATTATTTGCGATTGCAATAAGTTACATGTGACACATTCCACAGCAACCGCTATTAAAGTTTAGAGAAAATCGTATTTGCTTCCAAGTTCTCGACGTGAAACCAAGTGCTGACATACTTCTACAATTCCTTCATATCCTACAGCAACAATCATGTTGTTTGTTCTACTAGATGACAACTTTAAAGCTTTTCCGTAAGCCCTTCAGTGTCCCGGATTGTACCAGTAAAAGCTGTTAAAATTTTTCTCACTGCATCCAGATAGTTTTTCATCATCCGTGTTGTTTTTTCATGTGTTCTCTTTGTGTTTTTCTTTAAATGTCATCAAGTCACTTCTGTTGAATGTGACGCACACTTAATAGAGGAACACAGAAATAAGTTTCTGCTTCCATTTTAAAAGTCTTATTTCTGCTACAGATGCAGTAAAGCTGGGGTTTCATCATTTCCAAATCCTTTGTACTTTGAAGGTCTCCCACACAGGTTAAGTAGATAAAGCAAAGCTTTTATTCATACTTTAACTCTCCCAGTTTTTGTTGTCATTTCGAGCTCAGTAGCAAGAGGTTTAATCTCCAAGTGTCCTGTAGTACATACACCATTATGCAAGCCAAAATGCAAATCTTTATTTATCCTTGCCATTCTGAGAGAGAGAAAGTAATAGAGACTTTGTTCAAATCTTAAATAGAAGTATCTCAGTTTAGCCTGATAATGTTTGGGACATTTACCCTTCTGTTTCCCCTGGTAAACAGTGTAGGATTTATCCACTGTTTTATGCATCTGTAATGATATAGAAGGCTGGAATAATTTCATTTATTTAACTTAATTAAATATAATCCATATAATATTCCATCATTTTTTTCAGCAAACATGCAAAATTCCTGCCTTATTGTTTGAAAAAAGAGGCAATCTAAGTCATATCTAAGTTGAAATATCTGAAATGCTGTGTTCATTTGTAAGTTCAGTCACAAGGGTCACATCTTCCAAATTGCTTATAAGTATATTTGAGCTTCTTTTTTCATTTTCCTTCCCATCATTTATGTTATTACTATTTCTTTTTTGTGAACTGTCATCTGCTAGGGTGCATATGTACATACAAAGATGACATTTAATCAGTAAAAAAGTAAATTTTCCAATTTATATACATTAGTAGGCAGTTTATTATGTTTCTAAAACCATTTCTGTAAATTCTGTTTTTTTTATTCTTGGTCCTTTTGGAAGGCATTTAAATGGTATGTGGTCTGCATATTATTTCTACTCACAGACGAGTATTCCACCACCTGAAAATGCCTGAGGAGCCACATCTCAAACCCTTGGCAGGTTCAAGATTAAATGACTGTAGTCATAAGTGGTGTTATCATGGCTGAGTACATTAAGCATGGAATCTAAATTTCTAAATTTCAGAGATTTTCCACTTGTGCAGCTGTGCAAAATGACATGTTGACTTATAAAGGTGACTCAGACAGAGCAGATCCTGTCAGGATTCTTTGCACTAACGTAATAGATATAGGTTGTTGAAATTATTGTCTCATTCCTCTTGGAGAGAATTAGTCAATTTCCTTAACTCCAAAGTTACACACTAAACTTTTTATCGACCATTATATAAAATGAGCTCCTGGTTTCACTGAGCAGGCTAAAGAGTAAATCTAAGCAACCTGTGAACGAAATTTGTTTTAGAAGTGGAGTTTTAGCTGTTACATTACATCGTACAAATGAAACATGAGTGAAACTTTTTTTTTGCATTTGTTTTATTTAATATTTTTGTAAATCCTGTATCTGCTGTTTAATGAACATCTAAGTTTCTGTAGAATTGTTCTTACCATTGAAAATGAAACATGTTCATCCCAGGTTGCACAGGTGTACTCACACTTTTGACTGGTACTATGCATAGATGAAAAACAAACAATTCCAACATCTGTAAATCTCAACAGTTCACTGAGTTGCAAGAAGTATCCTGAACTTTAATGTCAGAATTAGTGCCCAGCTCACTGGAAAAAGTTCAAAATAGCTACATTTCTGCTATATATATGATACTTCTCCCTGTTCTCTGTCAATATTTTTGGATCATCAGAAACCTCAAACTTTTTGGATCACCGTAGAAACCTAAAACATCCCCTGAGTATCCTCTGCTCCTCCAAGTTTCTCTCTCTAAAAACATTTCCCAAAAACATAAGAAATTAGAATAACTTGCTTCTGTATAAACTCATTATACTGAAAAATCAAACTGAAATGTGAGGCTTCATTTTAAAAAGCAGCTGTTTTACACATTGTGGCTGGATAGACGCTTTCAGAACACCCATTCTGACAACAGATCTCACAGTTTTCCAGCTCAGTCTTGCAGCTCCTTCTCATTACATTCTTATTATGAACAAAACATTTGCCCTGCATGTTCTAGAAGGCTAACATAAAAAAAACTTTAGATGCTGCTGCAACTGGAAGATCTGCTTTTCTAGGGATGGCTGAGTGCAGATGCTTGTAATGTCGCCTGACATCCGGTGTCTTCTCCACTAAGGGGACTCTTGCCCTCCTCCTGTACTGTGCACTGGGTCGCCCATCAGCTCCATTACATTTTACCATGCATCAGTGAGTCATTTCAGATTTTTTTTGTCTTTGACTTTGTTCTCACAAAATTCTTACCTTTTGCCGAGCAATATGAAACTATCCACCCATCTAGTGGGGGAAATATGCTTTCGAAATTAAAAAGCAAAAATATTAATTGAAAAAAACATTTCACAATTTCAGTGAGCCTAAAGGGTGCATTCACGCTATTAACATTGACAAAGGATAGATGAAGTCAGAAAACATTTTCAGCAACTTTCTGTGACTGCGTGCTATAATTTTGCCTCCTTCAACTGAATGTTCTGCTTTAACAGAGCATTTTCTGACAGTGTTTGAACACCTACCTAAGGTTGAGAGGAAAAACCCAACTAAGCAAACAAGTGCAGTGAAAAATGCATTAAAATGAAGAATAAATTTTACTCCTTGGCTTTCAAAGACTGTCAGCATAAAAACACATTTTTCATGTCCTCCTAAAAGTTTACTGCTGCCCATTTTCTCTTTAGCGTAAGTTACCTGGCGCTGCACAGGTGAAAAAGGTGTAGCAGAGGACAGGTAAAAACTATGCACATAAATTAAAAAACACATTATATAATGCATATATAGTGTGTATAACAAAAGCTCTACATGTCGTGTATAATTAGTTATTAATTTTTAAATTTTCATTTGCTTACATATAACAGCTACTGGTTCCTTTGACTGAACACACTGGTAGCAGTGAGAGCAACACGTGCCAGCTGTAGTGATGTATACATAGTAATTATATACCGCTAAACTTAACTGCCTTTCTCCTTTTGAATTTAGTACACGTGTGTGTGTGTGTGTGTGTGTGTGTGTGTGTGTGTGTGTGTGTGTGTGTTTGGGGTAGTGAGAAAATCCAACAGTATCTTTACGTTCACTATGTGTGACATCACCACTCCAGCTTGGCAGCCTTGGCAGTGAGCGAATTTAAAATTTTCAGAAAAGCAAGTAAGCAAGTAGCCTTTTTGGAATTTTATGAATCTGACTGCACAAAATGTCACTTAGTGTGAGAACTAAGGCTTGAAAAATAAAATTGTGCATAAAGAACAATCAACAACAAAGCAGAGATTGAGCTTTGGAGATATACAGATGAACTTTGCAGGCATGTACACTCGTAATCACTGTGTTAAAAACATGGTTTATTTTCCATTTAAATGGATACATGGTGATGAATAACCGCAAATGTTTTATGTGCAAAACCTTTCTTTGCAGATATTATTGGTCTCTCATATCTGATGGTACATCCATTATTTTAAATGGGACATAGTTCATCCTTATTTTTTACAGTGTGGTACCAGCTAAAAACTATGCAACTGTGGAACATTATCAATGACTGATGCATCTGAAACTGAGCAGTGAAAAACAAAAGGGTATGAGTATGCTTTTTATTATATATAAAATTGCTGGACCAAACCTTCATACAGTGCTCTGAAATATTATTAGTTCTCTTCCAGATTTGCCCTATTTTTACATATTTCCATCCATCCATCAGTTTTCAATACCCACTTATCCTGAGGAGGGCCTTGCCAGTCTGGAACCTTTCCCAGAAGGCAATGAAACACCACCACAGTGTTGTTTTTGCATATTTGTCACACTGAATGGTTTCAGATCTTTAGAAAAATACAATATTAGACGAAAGGATCCTGAGTGAACACACGGACACAGATTTTAAACTGTTCATTTATTTAAGGACATAATGCAGTTTAATTAATGCATTTAATTATTTAATATTAAATTATAATAATTTAATTATGCTAGGATGTTGGAGACAAAAATTGCTCAAATTACAAATGAACAGATATGAGACTAATCAACATCTTAAAAAATATTTGGTATTACTAAAAAGTAAGTAAGTAAGACCATTATTTAGACACAAGCATTTCAGTCAAATGTCTGAAATTCTCTTTTTTTCATTCCCAGACTAAAAAAGCAGCTACCTTTCCTTTCAAAACTGCAATATGTAGGAATACTTTCACAATATTATATAGCGGTAGCATTGTTTTTTCTTAGACTGTAATTTATGATATGTTTATTAATTAAATGCAATAACAGGCACAAAAATGAGCAAAGATTTTTTTCCAACTTAAATGACTTCAGGCACAATTAAGATATTTGTCTAAAAAATAGAAGCAATGTGGCAGCTGAATTTGAAAAACACACCTACTTTCAGAGCAGCACTTGTTAACAAAACTAGTTAAACTCTGTGATCGTGGTCGTCGAAGGTTAAGTGTTATAGAAGTAATGCTGTTGTATCAAATAACCAGGTAAAAAAAACGACTCTGTGCTGTTGTTATTGTGCTTTTGATTTCAAAACCCCATGTTGCCTGTTCCTATGATGCGGCTGACACAGATTTGTCCCAGAAGATTAAGCTTGAGCTGTGGACACACACTTCTGAGTTCATTCAGCTTCCCACAGGGAATATCGACTTGGTCAGCATGTTTGTTACCATCAAATCTGTATTTTTTCCTCTGTGCCTGGCGCCACAAGCATACAATGGCCAGCAGAAAAGACAATGAGTCATCTGCAGACCAGTGAGCGGGAAAACCTCCCAATCTCTTTCCCCAGTACTGATGGCAGTTTGTGACCATCCCTTAATTTCGATTCTGAAAAAAACTAAAAAGATTTCACTGTCGGTGAATCAAGATCAGAAATAAAACAGCCTTCACCTCAGATTTCTCTACTATGCTGGAGAAAAATAAGAAATGTTTTGTACCATATGATTTTTGTTTGATTTTTAAACGATTTAATGAATCATAAAAATGAATGAATGAATTACTAGTTACTACGAATGTGGTTGTTTACCAACAGATCACGCTACACTGACGAATGAATGCGTTTGTACATAATAATCAGGAAAACTTGGATTTAATAGTCATTTTTCTTGAAACGTGCCATTTACCCTCTACAATGCTCAATCATTGTAATGCATTTAAATTGTTCATTAAATAAGGTGAAAAAATGGAGCTCCCCTAAATTTTGCCCCTTGCTTTGACCTCTGCACCAGGGTTTCGACATTTGGTCATTTAGAAGTCTGATTTAATTGTGCGAAGAACGTGTATTTCAGTGTTCTTGGCACTGAATCCAGGTTTCAGAACTACATCCTCATTAGCCCTGAATAACATTTTAATACAGTTTTTGCAATAGTCAGAATGGGATAAAGAGGTCTTCCCCAGAGTCACAGCAGCAGGTGAGGATAATTTTCCATTTTTTTTAACTATTGTTAAATCTCTGCCCTAGAAATGCACAAAATTTTGTCTGCATTTTTGTTGTTTGATTCCAGCTTTATGTTCAGGTTTTATCTCTACGCTGCATTATAAGTGGAACATTACAGATAAACAATTGTGGATCCCTGGCAGGGCTCGCCGCTGCACCTGGTCTGTGTGCATTTCAAGGAAACAGCCAATAGGTGCAGCCAACTAAGAACGTAAAGATTTTAAAAAAGAAACGGGCGTTTTCTCTTATTTCAAGGATAAGAGACTGCAAGATTTTGAAAGGAAAGTAATTCCCCTGTATGCAAGTCAAATTTGTCCCTGTACTGTCCCTATTTCCCATTATTTACAATGGATAAAATAAATAAATAATGCACATCGCAAAACACCTATGTGACTTTGAACCCATGACTTCAGCATGGTGAGCAGCACCAGTAACCTGATTAGAAAAAACTTAATGTTGTCATTAATTTGCATGTTTATACCGTGTGACACAGTATGTACATTACAGGGCATTTCACATGTTAGTCACCCCCGTCTTACCGTGTTACACACAAGAGGTGGGAGGGCACCTACTTAACCGCTGAGTGCTACAAAATTGATTTTTATACAATTGGGAAGCCTTATGTAAAAGACTGAATATTGGCTGGGTTTATGTCCTCTTAACCTTTGTTTAAATGTAATTGATTGGTTATTACGAAGCGGTATTTCAGTTTCATATTGTGCTTGACATTAATTTATAATCACGGGCAAATAAGATACTGAGATTTTTTTACTGACGTGCCCTGTTGGGTCACAGTTATGTTTACAGATGATCCAGACAAATTTTTATATACGTTACGAGACCGAGTTGAAAAACTGAATGAAGTGATGCACCTTCTGTTTTAAAAGCTCATTAAACAAATTACCGACTAAACTTCTACCTGGGAAATCACAAGTCCAGTTAAATCAGAACCTCATCTGTCACGCTAAAAATGATAAAACTTGCTTTCAGCGCCTTTGCTCCGAGATTAACACTAAATCAATAGACATCTGCTTTACTCGGAATTGTGGAAATCGATATGTTCCTCATTCGGCTTCAGTTCAGTTGCGCTCAGTTGTAACAGAGTCGTGGTTTGTATATTTCAACTTCAAGTTATTGACTTTTGTGGTGCTATACTTCCCAGCAAAATAACCTGCGTGCAACATCAGTGCTAATATTTATGCTAGTAAAGAATTAGAAAATTATGCAACGTGTTAACTAACAGTAGTAAATGATTTCAGCTGGTGATGCACTTTGTCAAAGTGAGTCGTGACCTCTAATTCCACGGTTACAGAGGTACAGATTTTCGGATTGGGTTATAGTTTCACTTGCAGTTAAAGTTTGCTAGGTTTTTGTTTGCATAAACTTTGTCTGACCTTTTCGGAAATGTATGCATGAACAAGCGTGCAGCCTGTGTTGCTCGTGATAATTCAGGGATAGGCTCCAAACCACCCCAACTCTGCACTGAACAAGTGGTTTTTGATAACTGATGCATGGAAAAACATGTAAGAATGAACTTGCAGTGAAAAATGAAAAAGGAATTATGATCATATATAATTTAAACAAATATATAAATATTTGAACATGTAGAGAAAGATCTGAAAACTTAAGTTTCAATGCAATGTCAAGCTGAGTTATGACGTGATTAAATTTAACTCTTGTTAAGAGCAAAAAAAAAAAAAAAACGTTTCCCTATGGGAGTAGTCCTGAACTCACTTGTCTGATTTGCAGGTCAAAATCAGAACTATGAGCAATTGGATATATGTACATATTTTCTACTTTTCTTGTGAATACTGTTGTTGGTTGCGTATGTTTTATTCGTATTAATTACTACAAAATCCCTCACTGACCACAAGGTCCTTATTTAATTTCCTGATACGACATTGTAGATACAATGACTTTTGTCTCAGAGGTCAGTCAATGAAAAGTTGATTTAATGAACCTCTGAGACTCAACACAAAAAAGTGCCTCTGCTCCCCTGTAGTCATGGCAACGTACCAGCATGCTCTCCAGCACTATGAACAGCTTAATGGGGAGACAGATGTCCGGGGTGTCCTATCCCACTGAACAGCTGTGGAATGAACAAGGAGGACGGTGCAACACAGAAAGCAACATGCTATTCCTGTCACTAGTGCCGAACGATCAGATTCAGAACTTGTTCTGCTTCCGGCAAGAGCACAAAGAGAGAAAGTGGACTCTTTCATAAACCTCTTATGGAAACCAGTGTTCCTCTTATAAGCACAGTAACAACCATCTGTTCATTGTAATTTTACTTGGCCTGAATTTTTGTTAGACATGGTAACATGTTCCGTAAATACCACAATGGAAATGTGTAAAAATTTAACAAAACATATTTTTTTCCTACAAATCAAATATTCCTGAGCAAGATTTCCAAGATTTCCAGGCAGGAATGACTAATAACTTCATCACCATTTCCTAAACTAAATCTATATGAGATGCGATGCACCTTTTTTGTAACAAATTTTAACAAACCAGCCATTCTTTTATCATGTAAATGCATCATTTACTTCTCATAACGTCTATGTTAAGGTAAATATTTTGTTGCTATGCAAAGCACACTGTTATTATATACACAAATTTGTGTGTATAACGTGACAGAACAAGGTATTTTTTCTATTAAAAATTCTATTAATATAAAATATTTTAAAAAAACATTGACTTACATTTGCTTTCTTTGGTGATAAATCATAATCCCAAGAACATTTCTGGCTTTTGCTCAGCTAAGGTTGAATTGGGTTATAAGGAGTCACGTCACACAGACTTCCAGGCACAACTCATTACTGCTTCAACTATATAAATGAATGTTTGATCTTGATATCAGAATTCAGTTGCCTTCATCTCATCGATTTTGAGAATGTTCTCTGAAGATTTATTGTGCAACTACCATTAGTGAAATGCTATTTCTGAAGGAAATTGTGCCTGAAATCAGAGGATATGCTTAAAATAAAATTACACTATTTACTTCAAACCCAGTGCTGCAGGCTACCAGAGGTCTGCCAAGCTTTTTTAAGACAAATATTGTCCTCTTAGAACTTGCAAGCAGTACAACAGTCATTTGTCAGCTTTACATATTTTGCTTCATGTCCAGCTGCTGTCAATTAAATCTACAAAAGAAATACTAACCATGTCCCTTCACATTAACAATGTACTGCTTCTGGATTATTTTGATATTTTCTTATATTCTACTCACTCTAATAATATAAATTGCATTGAACTGTATTTTCAGTTTCATTTAACTTCTATTTTTATTGTGTTCTGCACATCATTCCTTTCAAAGATTCCTGCCTGCTTCCCAGTGTTCGATGCTAAGGCTTCTTACGAATATGCTGAGTTCAAATGAACACAAAATGTTTCTCTTTGAAAATGTCTGAGTTAAAAAAGAACTGGGAGATTTCATTATCCAGGGTAACTCACCCCCCCCACTTCTCTCTTGCCAAGTCAGTCTGGCCTGAGGATATTATTTGGTACTGATTTTTTACGGGAAGTGACACTGTCCCATGAGAAGAGGATGGCAAAAATCATTTCATTTCAAAGGTTCTTGAATGTTTTTTTTTTGCCTAAAGAAATCAGTTCCCAGTTCCTCATGTCAACAACCCCTCTCCCATCCCACCAACCAGCCGGTGTCCTGGGACCTGTAGTCTTGCCAAGCACAGACTGCCTTTTCTCTGCTACCAGAGAAAATTGTCCGACAGTGAAGATCTACCAGAATATCTGCCAGTGTTCTTCTCCAGCACGGGCACATTTGTCACAGCTCGGTCAGGACGCAGACGCGTGCAGAATTGAAAGGTCGAAATCCATTTAATCTCAGAGGTAGATCCAGAAACGTAGTCAACAAGCGGGCGTGGGTCAAACCAGAAATCAATCCGAAACAGGCGGCAAGACAGACGAGGAGTGAGCAAAGAACAAGGTCGTGGGACAGAAACAAGTCGAAAGCCAGGACAGCGAAGAGTAGCAACGCTCAGTATACACATAGGAAACAGGGCAATACTTCGCAATGGCAGGATGTAAGGCTCAAGTACTTATAGGGTTAAGTTAAACACAAGCAGGTGTGATGAGTCAATGACAGGAGGAGGCGGGACAGATGTCAGGCACTCGGACCCGGGGGCGTGACAACATTAGGACTACAAATACAAATTTCCCCTCACATTAGATGCCACCCATAAGGCACCACCTCATTAGACTAAAAATTTGCTTGGTTCTTTTATTCCCAGGGGTCAGCATCACTTTAACTGGCTGAAGGACTGACACAAAACATTTCTAGGCCTCTGCTATAAGGTAAAGTATCAAATGGACCGATAGCAAAAGCTTCAGTGATACCAATCGATTTTATGGTTTATGCTACTATTTAAAATGCAATATATTGCAAAGGGTCCCTTTAAGTTCTTCACATAAAAACAGGAATGGCCTTGCCAAAGAAGTCCCATAACTATGATTTGTAATAAAATGTTGGTCAACAACAGGATTTTTTTTTTATCACATCAATAACACGCTTCAGGTTTAGCGGCACATTCAATAAAATCAATGATATGAACAGCCTGGCTACGGGCAATTCAATTTGTCCTGTATAGTTTATCACTCACAATAATGGTCTCTATGTAGTTCTGTATATATTCTGGTGCATCATTAAACAGTGCAGTAAGTTTAATAATGTCACTGTATGTGGCTCACGTTCAGCTAGGTTATGATTTCCTTGAGTTTGTTTAGGGTGATGCAGTATACATGGCAGTTTGTCCAATTCCTAAATTGTTATCTGTTATGTGCATTTAAGGAGCTTCATGTAAAAATATTTATATGCGCATGCATAACTTGTCTCTAGCATAGATGGAAAAAAGATTATTCAAAAGTGTCAGTGCAGCCACCAAGTAAAGCTAGTGTTTACAGTTATTTATTTTATTAATGTTATTTTATAGAAAAAAACGTAACAATGAGGTGCAATCATGATTCAGTAAAAATAACTATTTCCACCAGATGATGCAGTGTGATGCACCAGTGTTTCTGATATAGGCTAGAGACTCCAACTTATGCATTTCAGTTTCAAGAAAAATTATAATGTGAATTTAAACTATTATGTGTCTAAAAATGTGTTTGGCCTTAAAGATTTTCTTTATTTTTAAGAATTATTATTCTTACAACATTGACTCCCATTAGTAAGATTTTCAAATATTGCACATAGACAAAGCATTGGAAATTCCAGAAAACATGTATCAGAACTTAAACAGGAGCTAGAATACGCAGAGCATTTCAGGCTTTCTTCAGTTTAGGCTTCCTTGTTTAGAACAAACAGCCATTTATTTAGATTTAGGCTTTCTTCAATTTCCAGAATAAATAAGCTGCTGGTTTTAAGCCTACAGAAACAGGTTGCTAAACTGTACAAGTCTACTAGGCAGGGTTAGAGTTGTCTCACGTGTAAGAATGAATACATGTTCATCTTGATGGCTGTGAAAAGGAACCATCTGTAGGATGAGGAAGAGGAAAACTGACCCAAGAAAAAGATCATTCAAACAGTGGTGAGGGATCCAAGGAAAACGTCAAAACATTTAAAAGAAAAGAACAGCATCCCTACTGTGAAACATGGAGGAGTTCAGTGATGTTTTGGGGCTGCTCTGCTGCCTCTGGTGCCTTGAATCAGTGCTCAATGAAATCAGAAGGTTGTCAAGGCATTTTGTTAGGAAACATTCAGCCCCGTGTCAGAAATCTGTGTCTCAGTCGCAGGTCAGGGGTCCTCCAGTAGGATAATGGCCCAAAACATACCTCAAAAAGCACTATGGACCATTCTGAAGTGGTCTGCTATGAGTCCCTGCTTCAGAATCCCATCTATAGAAAGAGTTGAAAGTCGCAGTTGGAAGAAGGAACCCTTCAAACCTGAGAGAATTTTGCTCAAGAAGAAATTGGGCCAAACTATCAATGGAAAAGAGTAGAAATGTCATTCAGAGGTATGAAAAGTGCTTGATTTTTGTTCTTATGTCCAATGGTTGTGCTAAAAAACTATTAGGTTGGGGTAGCAATTTTTCTCAATGCCATTTTCATTTGTTTCATTTTTAAAAATAATATATTACATCAAAAATGACATCAAACTTTTAGTTCTGTTAAATAGGTACCAAATACTTTTGTTAGTTTCAACTTGTTTCAGAAGAAAGTGTGAGTTTATTGGAATAAGTGGAAGGGTGCCAATACTTTCAGCCATCCATGTAGCTGGTTGGATGAAACATCTGCTTACAACAAAAAAAGAAAAAAGAATGCCTCTATTTGTTTGAAATTACAACAGATGAGCTGTTTATTTTTCATTTTTTCTTTACATTATGGAAGAATAAATTCTATGGATTTTAACTTATACAGTCCATATTTGCATGTGTAAAATATCAGTTTATTTATTAGTGGTATACTATAGACCCGCCTGAAAATAATGCTCTGCACTCGGGACCAAAGTGGCAGAGATACATCATTCACAGCTGATGTGAAATGTAACCTTCTGCCCTTATGTAAGTGGACTGTGTGCATGAGTGGGGTGTGTAGTTTAATAAGGACTTGTGACAGTCATTCAGTCATGCAAGCCTCCAGGTTACAGCCAGTGCCGTCATCGTGTCTGAACCGGGTGACACTTTCACCTGTCCCGTGTCGGCGGGCAGCTTTCCAAGGGCACTCAGATACATTCTGGTGGAAAGTAAGAACCGGTCGATTGCTGTATTCAAAGACAGCATGAGAAGCAAACACACAGACAACTGGCCTAAACAAATAATATAAAAAACTATAAAAATATGATTATCTATTGGATATTCTTCTCATGTCCATAAAATGTCGCTTCAGCTTTCCATCTTCCATCTTTATGGTCCTTTCCATTAAGGTTGAGTTTTTTATACATTTATTGACATTCTTGCTCCTTTTATGCTTGTGTAACATTTGTCTCATTTTAGATCATTTGTGGATTTGTCTAGCTGGGTCAGTATTTTCAAAAAAGCATCAAAGTTTGCTTTTTAGCACCATATTTTCATTGTGCAATAATTTCTTGGTATCTGAATCTAACTTGTCCCTCAAAAAACATTTGATACTGAATTTTTCAGGTACCGAGTGCCTGTTTCCTATTATTTTAAATGGGGGAAAATAAATAAATGATGTTCATTGGAAAACCCCTGTATAACTATGAACCCATGACTGCTGCATGATAAACAACACCAGTTACCTAACTGTAAAAAACTTAATGTTGTCATTGATTTGCATGTTTACACTGTGTGGCACAGTATGTACATAACAGGCATTTAAATAGTTTTTTTTTAAATGAAAGACGCAATAAATATGGTGATGTAAATGTAAATTCATAACAGTAAACAATACAGTTTATTACAATACATACAGCATTATTTCATTACAGTAAACTGTATGGCATTTATTTGTAGATTTTTTAAATTCATTTTGACTTTTATTCACATTTTAATTTTTTTTATTATACACACGCTTTGGATAAAAATTTCTTACAGCAAAAGTTTCCATTCAGATACCTATATATAGGCATTTGTTTTCAAGAGCTGTTATAGCAAAGACTTGGATACAGAGAATTCAGATATCACGGGAATTTTAGACAGGACTTTACAAGCAAGTGTCTGGGACTGTATTTGGCCGGTGTTTTATTTTCATGGGTTCTGGTGAATGTCAAAATTTGTATTTTAACATATTTAAAAACACTGACAAGAGTTTTTAGAGTATTTTTTTAAAACAAAATATGCACTTTAATACAAAGTGAGCCCGCAGAGTAAAGTTAGTATAGTTATAGAAAAGTGCTTTACACCGAAATCAATTTGGCTGTTTGAATAAGGCCCCTGGGCATCAGAACTGCAGAAAGTCTGGGTGTAAAGAGCTTTGGGATTTTCTGTGCCTTCAGTTAAAATAAAGCTTCTTTTCTATGATTAATTTGGAGTTGCCTGAGAGCTGCTCCAGAAGGACATTCAATGAGCATTATTGAGCATGAATAACAAGTCTCCTCCCTCGAGTTAGTAATTGTTTGATGTAGAGTGTATCTGTGTGCTCTTCACCACTGAAGTTCTCCTTTCGCTATTGAGGGTTGCCAGAGAAGGGCTTTTACCAAACCCTACACGGCTTTTCCTTTTTGCTTTGTGCAAATAAGTGAGATTATGTATATACTTCAGGTTGCAATTTTGAAATATTATTAATTTTTATATGTGGTGCTTTGAAGGAGTAGACACAACACTACCCCCGCTGTTAGTCTTTTTGTACTGTATGAGATGTCATCATGACTGCAATTGAGGACAACCGCTGGATCTCTAACTATGGTAGTGGAACAAAGACGAGACAAAATGTAGACGGTTAGCGGCTGGTGGGAAGTTTGAGGGACCAGCTGTACTGTAGTTCTTAATGTCCGATTAAAAGAGAATCTGGCACTTTCTGGACACCAGGCTATATGTACCCCTTTCCCTTTGATGTCTGCCCATGAATGGGGAGGGGTGGGGGTTACACAGAGTACTGTGCAAAAGTGCGAGGCATGCAACTTGAATGTCTGTTGAGAAGTACAGGTAGATTCTTATCTAGCATCAGGGAGGTTTCTGGTTGGTTCCAAATTCATTCTGCAGCCTGAGAATGACCTCAAACACTCAATCTCAGTCTGCAACTGGCCCCAGCAAGTCAGTGAGTGGCTGGTCCTTGGAATGAAGGTGAAGCTGTGAAGGAGACCAGTGGGAAAAAAAAAAAAACTCTCACATGCTTGGTGGTTCAGTGTTCTCAGCACATTTGAAAGGGAAGTGATATGAAGATTGAAACATGTGGTTTGTACAGGCCTCTAATAGTCCTCTAATGCACACTGGGGGAAAAAAACATCTGAGTTGTGGAAAGAAGTTTCTGTCCTGTCTCTTCTCCATGACTGTGTCTGGGGACACCGTTGTGATGCACCTATGGGTCACGTCACAACTGTCCTGTCTTTTCCTATAGGTTGTAGCTGTAGATATGTGCTGCTGTTTAATATGTTATGACTTACTCCATGAGAATATTTCTAGGAAATCGTTAGAAAATTCCAGTTTGAACTGTTTTTGCCATTTCTTATTGGCTACTGAGACTCGCACCTGTCATACAACGTTTGCATGCTTTTGCTATATAAAGCAGGTGACAAACAAGAAATTTTTGCAATGTCTCTGCAAAGCGCCCCAGTGTTTCTCCCATGCACACATGTGCTGTGTTGATTCCTCACTAAAGCCTAACTTTCTATTTGGCAGATGGTTCTCTCTATCTTGACAGCACCACCCAGTCTTAGCTGAAAATGAAACCGCTCAGGGTCTCATTCTGCTGGCTCTAAGCTCGGCAGTCGAAAATGAACACTCTACTGGTGACCAGCCAGGTATGAGAAATTTTGGAGGAGAATCCGCTGGATGTGTGTGGGAGTTTGAGACAGAGAGAATGAGCATCAAAGATGATACCTTTGAAAAGCCTTGGCAAGCAGCAGGGGGGTCTTCCTGGGATTTTATCTGGAGTAGCAGGGTCCCAGTTTCACAGTACACCTGGTGATGCCCTCCAGACTCACATATTATTTGCTGAGATAATAATGCCTACATATTACTCATGCACCACTGTGAACTTTTGTGAAGGAGGAAGCAGCAGGGTTGCATCTGGGACCTAATGAGGCCATTATATGAATACACTTCAAGTAAAATGTTAATTTTATACTCTCCATCTCCAGAGTTTTGATCCTGTGAGAACTGCAAGCTGGAGGTCGGTAGATGTTTTGTTAATTTTTATAGGGTCTTCAGCAGTTAATGTCGTACAGTATTGGCAAGCGTTATGCGTATAGAGAATTTGACAGTTAAGGGATCTTTCTGTGGTGTCAGAACAGATGCAGACTGAGAAAAGTGAGCGTCTGGCAGCCTTGAACAGGCCCCAAAGACACTCTGCACAGATTAATGCCATAGACTTCACAAGGGCAGAACAGATTTTTTTCCTTTGATACCATAATAACGTAATTTATAAAGCACTTTTTTCTAGTTTGCCTTTTTTAAATTTAAGGTTACATGGGTGTCAGACATCATAGCTGATTATAATATGCTCATTCTGGGGACAAAGTGGAAAAATCTTTTTGGCACAAAGCAAAGAATGATGTAGCGGTCCAATTAAAATCTTTCTTGTTCGTCATCCAAAGAGTGTTTTAGAAATTGTCACCTGCAAGTGAATATCCTGAAAGTTAAAAACTATGACGCTAAATAACAGACAGTTTTAATGCCTCTGTTCTACTTGAAATGTGTAAAAAGCCTGCAAATAATATCCATCCGTTCATCCATCCACCTATTATTATTAACCACCGGTCAATTGCAGGGTTGCAGCGGTCTGGAGCCAATCCTGGAAGCTCAGGATGTGAGACAGGGTACACCTTGGAGGGGACACTAGTCCATCCAGACCTGTTCACGTATACCCTGTAAGCAATTTAGGGTCACCAGTTCACCTGAAACACATCTTTGGACTGTGGGGTGAAGCCCAAGAGAACCTACAAAACTCCACACAGACTGATTTGGGTTCAAACACTTGCTAACACCACAAGTCAGTTATAAGTCACCAGCTCTACCCAGTGCACCACAATTCCCACACAGATAGTTCACTTCAAAATCTCAAGCATCTGGAATGAAGACCTTCTTATTTTTGATTTGGTTGAATGCGTCACAAACAAGGTAATTGCAAGAACAAGAAGATACCCCCGGGACAGAGAGAATACAGCAAAGGTGTTAAGACCTGAAGGTTCAAAGAAAAGACAGAAAAAAGGTTTTGTTTGACAGTTATATGTCATCCCCTTACTTGCCTCCAGATGATATTTTTGTTGGATGACTCACTGGTGGGCGAATTATTAATGAAAGTGTTTTCCTCTGAGTTGTGTAAGAAGAAGCTTCTAGAAACAATATAGAGATATAAAATAACAGCTAATGATTTCAGCTCTATTTTTCTAAAATTTAAATCATTCAAATAGAAAATCCTTGTCTGTTCCCCTTTGAAATACTTTTTATTTAATTATACAATAAGGGTTTAAATTATGTGCACTGCAGTGTGTAGTTTATGAATATCCTGGTGGAATTTTAGTTTAGTTCATTTTAGTTTCACATGTTGCCCAACTGGTACAATAGTTTTGTTGAGTCTTTGCGTACAGATCACCCTTTTCGAAATCCCATATTTTAAAACAGCTAAAATTTTTATGTATACATTTATATATAATGGGTGGCATGGTGACTCAGCAGGTAGCGCTGTTGCCTCACAGCACCGGCACTTGTCGGGTGTCAGTATGAATACGGCTTAGTCGGTGTGGCGTTTGCATGTTTCCTCCGTGTCTGCATAAATTTCCTCTCATAGTCCAAAGACATGTGTGTCAGGTGAATTGGTCACATTAAATTGCCTCTAGTGTTTGTATGTGAGTGTGACTGGGTATGTGTGTGTGTGGTCACCCAGTGATGGACTGGCCTTCCATGCAGGGACAGGTTTCAGAGCCTGGTGTCCTATACTTCTGGGACAGACTCTGGACCACCGTGACCATCGTCAGGATATGCAGTTTATGGATATTCATATATAAATACACACACACACACACACACACACACACACACACACACACACACACACACACACACACACACAGTGGTGCTTGAAAGTTTGTGAACCCTTCAGAACTTTCTCTATTTCTGCATAAATTTGACCCAAAACTACATCAGATTTTCAGACAAATGAGTCAACAAAATCTGACCTGGACATTTATTTCTAAAGTTCCTCCAAGCCGATGTGCAGGACTGATCAACAATTACCGGAAATGTTTAGTTGCAGTTATTGCTGCACAGGGGGGTCACACCAGATACTGAAAGCAAAGGTTCACATACTTTTGCCACTCATAGATATGTGTTAATGGATCATTTTCCTCAACAAATAAATTATCAGGTCTAATTTTTTTTTACTCATTTGTTTGATTTGGTTCTCTTTATCTACTTTTAGGACGTGTGTGATAATCTGATGTAGTTAAATTTATGCAGAAGCATAGAAAGGTCTGAAGGGTTCACAAACTTTCAAGCACCACTGTGTGTGTGTGTGTGTGTGTGTGTGTGTGTGTGTGTGTATAAAAAATGCAAAATGACCTGTTTTATGTTGAGGGGTCACAATGGTTTGTATATAAAATATAATTATCACCATGGGTGCTGAATGCAGAATTTGACCCTGGTTTTCTTCCTAAATGAATTCTGAAAAAGCTTTGTCCTCAACACAATGGTTGTTTTATAATGACTGTCATGAATATTATGTTATGCCTCATTAAGTAGTTACCTCACTCATATAAAGTGTGTTTTTTGGGGGTTTTTTTGCTGGGATTAGTACTTCTTTGTAAAAAAGTAAATTTGGTGTTCCAAATGAAACACTTTCACTGTTGCCATTTTAATCTGAAGGTAGTCACTTGACTCTACCCTCGTGGAGGATTTTCAATATATTATAGGCATTTTGCATTTAATAATTCAACAGCTTTAAGGACCCTCGACAATGCTTTTTGTGAAGAGGTCCCTATTTAGCTCGTCGTCTCAATCTGGCTTTTTGAAAGCACTTTTGAAAACTGTGCTATCCAAACTCAAACAGGTGACTTGAAGAGGTGAGTCTCTGAGAACTGTTCATCCTTCATGACTTTCTCAGCGACTGTTTTTGCTGGATCGAGGCTTTCTGATGAAAGTTATCACTCTGTATAGACCAGAGGGCGGCTAGACCTCCTCTCCACTCTTCTTTACCAAACTGCAGTATAACCTTTTTCTTAACAAAAAGACTTGCCGTTATTGTAAAGCGTATATATGTGTGTATAATACCCTATACACATTTTATATACAGTGCCTACATGGAATGGTACATATGAAAGTATTAAGGCAGCAATAAGTACAGTAGTTAATGGACAGGACTTTTACCCTCGATGATGCTAGTTTAAGTGTCAAGTTGCACGTTCGATAACAGCACAGACTCGGTTTACTACAGCCGTGACACAGACTTTCTTGGGATAAATATGCCCATGGGCCAACATAATAACGCATGTAATGTAGTTTGTATGATAAGCTGCTGAATAGAAAGCATTTAAGTTGTTGTTATGTTGCAAATTATTCCCTGGGCAGAAAAAGGCGTTTCAGGTACATGGGTACCTGCGGATTAGAATATCGATCACTCACCTGGCTTACATGCGCTGTGTGATTTTTAGTTAGCATGATACATTTGTTCTGTTTGTGGGCCTGTTATTTAGCTTAACTTAAGGATTTAACTTAAGGACATAGTGGACGACATCAGTCGCAGAGTTGAGAGAAAACTAGAATGACCACAGGATTGCCGCAGAAGAAGAAAGCTTCAGACTGTCATTTTTTACTCCGTGCAAACAAAAAAGTTGCTTTGGATTGAAAATGTGAATCAGAGGTGTTTAAATTGGACTATTGAGTTTCAGAAAATACGCACAATAATGGGAAATATCAGAAAAAACATGCTCTTATTTGCATACAATTTCAAAAGTTCAAAGCTTCATTTAATACCACATTATTACGGCAGGAGATTATGAAACTGAACTGTATTGCTTAATTCGTTCCTTTTGCTGTTTGATAATTCAAGGAAACTGCAGCATTGCCTTAGTAATGAGTATTGCAGTTAATGTAAATAAAAGCTTGCTTGTGCAGAATTTACATAAAGAGAAACCATAACATATATAACAAATGAAAGTGCCTCCTGCCTGAAGCTAATAGCACCGCACCGTTTCGCCAGGTAACAAGTGTTGGGTACACGCGTTGCAGACAACATAGTGGTAAAGTGGTGTGAATGAGCTTAAAAACCACATAGTGGAAATAAGGCTATTTCCAGCTCAGTCCTTCTACAGAGGCCAGTGTTCCATTTATCTCCGACTTACCCAGCTTTAGTCCTGCACATATGTCTCACTCTTGTCCTTGTCTATCCTTTTTGTGGCACTTCAGAAAAGTAAGTTGTGGAGAATTATATCTCCTCTAAGAGGTTTTCCTATGAAACAGGGCCTGGCTCTGGGACAAATGTGTGCATGGAGCATTTTTCGTGAAGATGACACTTTTCAATTCTTGGATGTACTAAAACATCGTAATTCTCTGAGGCTGTTTACAGCCAGACAAGTGAGAATGAAAAATAAATGCAAAGAAATCAGACATGGTACACAAACAATAAAATTTCACAGCCACTGCTGCGCCTTTGTAAGGATTTTCAGTGGAAACAAATACATTTATTTTTATTTTTTTAAGAAAAATAAATAAAGGCAGGAATCTTAATGGAATGGTTTTTTTGTTTTTCATTTATTTTGTTTTGATTGTGGATAGGACTAGTTGAGGTTTTGTGTGCAATGCGGATATACTGGTTGATCTTTGAAGGTGGTACAGTTACTTGTTGAAAATTTACAATATGCCGCCATCTATTGACCAGGTGTGGGAGATGCATAACCCAGCTGTACGGCCCACGGAAATCAGAGGCTGAAAAAAGGTACTCAGACAGCAGTCATCGCTGTGGTTCTTTGGATTGGAGAATTACACAGCAACTTTTATTTTCATTGAAAATATAAATATATGAATATTAACATACATGAATGTAGATGTGCAGGTAATTAATATGTGTGTATCAACATATCCCCTTATTAGTCTGTAACCCGATTCATAGCTCATTTCAATAAAATATTTTAATACTATAGGTCCAGTCCCCATCCCAACCCCCCACTCGACGGTTTATTGCACACCTCTGTTCCCCGAGGCTCCACTGATTTTTCAGAATTCACCCATTCCACATAACAGGGTTCATTCGTTCTGTGAAATCACCCCATGTGTCAAATGCATGTTAGGGGGACACAAAAAATAAAGTTACTTCTTATGAAACAAAAAATAATCTGGCTTTTGGATGAAAAACATGTTTAGTAAATTTAATAAAACGGCCTAAGGAAAATGTACTTTATTTACCTACATAACAGGTAAACATTCCGTTGAACAATATAATAAGCCCACGAAGAAAAAAGCAAATATATTTTCATAAGCCACTGTAACAGTTTGTCATTGTACCAGACTCCCTTATAAAAGGGATGAATTTAATGTCATGTTAATGACATATTATTGACAATGTTTTTCTTCAACCGACAGTTCAGCTTAGTGGGTTGAGAGGGTGTTCTGCAGGTCTGTGTTCTAAGAGCCCTTTTGTTCTCTCTAAACACTAAGTGTGTGGACTGTGTAATCGGATCATGTATCCTGTTATGCAGACAGATTTCTGCCTTTTTCTGTTGCTGACTGACAGAAAATATCTTTACATTTCTTGCATCTCATGAATCAGTCACAACATGACTACTCAGAGCCGGAAACTCTGACATTCTTGATTTCTTCATGAGGAACTGTCTCCCAAAAAACCCAGAGCTTTTTAGGTAAATTAAAGCAACCTGTGCAAATAACATTTATCATTTTAGTTACCAGAAGCACTTCAAGTAAAACCCAGAGTAAAGGGTAATAAGAATACAGTATAACCCTGAAAGATGTAATATTATTTTTGTCTTATTCCAGAATAATGTTATCTGCTTCATGTATCCCCACCGGGTCTCTCCTCTGGACAGTTGTTGCTCTGGATATTATTTGGCAAACAGCATTCTGTTTGAAGTGGGTCAGATAAGACAGACCTCCTTCACACATACTGGAAGTTTCCTTCTCAAGGCTTTAATCTCTTTCCCTTATGTTTTCCATTAAAATGAGCCAGCTAGTATGACAGATGTCTCCCAGGAAGGTGGTAAAAGGAAATACTGTGGCTAAATATGCCTCTTTGCTCATGTAATTAAATGTAAAAATAGTAACTGTCTGCAAAATGAATGCAGACATTTAGTAAATCTCAGAAGTCAACCTAAGTGGGAAAATAATGGGTTATTTATTAGGAAGAGCCACAAAGTGACAAAACAAAACATATTTGAAATACTGTGTGGCAATATATTTTATATTAGACAATTTTTTTAATGAATAAACTCTATACATATAGTTTAATGGAAACAATAACAGACCAACAGCACAAGGTTATGTAGGTGTTCATCCTCTTTTATTACAATTTTTCTCATTTCTTCTGGAACAATTTTGAATGAAATTCCCCTACAGAGCCATCTCTGTACTTTTGCCTTCAAGAACCTTGCAATGTTGAAAAGGGTTTCTGTGACACAAATAGTATTCAGTCTGTGAGAACGTAGGGAAAGACTGTAATCTGCATGTTTGACAATAAGGAGCATTACTTCCAGTGCACGCTGACATTCTGACACTATTTCCAAGCATTTTGACTGAAACAGTTTAAACAATGATGAAGGCACTTTCCGTTTTGGTGCCACTGACTTATTGATTGACGTAATTATTTGCTTTTGAGATGCAACATACTGGTTTTGGGTGAGTTACTGCCTTTTGCAACTTAACTATAGTTTTGTGCTTTACCGTATTGAAGTTTTGTGAAAGTATTAGACCAAAACCCCAGCTACAGCCAGCTACAATTACATACATCCGCAAATAAGCACGTCACTACTCCACCTCAATCTGGCCAGCGTAGTCCCAACAAGGGGGCTCAACAACCTTGTCGAATGGCAGGTGCAAGCCCTCAAGCAAACTCCAAGCCCCAATGGACAATACACCAAGCATCCAAGTGCACAAACCAGTCTTATACCTCCAACTCCAGAAAAAAATTATGTGAGGGATGTTAAGAATGTTTCAGTAAACGTGCCAAAACTGAAAGCGGTCTGGTTACTGGAGATGGAAATATTTACCTATAATTTATGACTAAGTCTGGATAAGTGATTTTCACTCATGGCTCAGATTATTTGATGTGCAATAGGAAGAGCCAAGAGGAAATTTCAAAGGTGCAGGTGATGAGTGTCAGAAGAAATGGAACACTAATAGGGAACTTCTTGAATAAATGTGCTAGGGAAAGGGTGGCAATAAAGAAAGAAGCAGTGTTTTAATAATGATGTGTTTATATGTAGACCCTTTGACTGCTGTGAAATGCACTTTTGTCTCCTGGCCATTCCTGTGTCTGGGTAAAAAGTACCAAAGTAATAAATGCACTCCATGGGAAACCCAATTTAATATTTGCTTCTAAAAATAAAACAGGCCCTGAACTCTATGTAAAGATGGCAAACAGTTTGTGAACTTTGTGAACAGTTTCCTCATATGTAGCACAGAATGTTCCAGTGTTCTGAATGGCCTGGCACTGGTAAAACACTGGGAGATATCAGCATACCTTGTCAAACCATGAACATCCACTGTAGATAGTCTCTTGACAGTACACTTTGAAATTTTGATGCAATTCTGGGTAAGACATGACTATTTCATACTTACCTGAAATCTTAATTTATTTGAAAAAGAAAATGTGTTTAAAATGATGCTTTTAAAGAAAGAAAATTTCTGTGAGATAGAGAGTATCACTTTTTGCCCTACAGTGTTATCCTACAACCACTTAAATAAACAACAGTGTGGACTGGTCTCACAACACAGATGCTCTGCATAAGAAAGTATGTAGCTATTTCTTAGGATTTTTAGATCCTTTAACATATGTCTCAAATTTCTTCACATGTTCTACCAGACTGTAGATTGTAGTTTCATAAAATTATCTTCTATGCTGCCATGTGCTAGAAGGGAAGCATCTCCTCTGGTGAGACCTGCATACTCAACAAATGCATAAAAAAATCGCTTCTTTAATGGACCAAAGCTGTGATTTGGTGAAGGCCATGGCTTTTTAAAAACTGACTATTTTGTCTGGGTGTAACTGCATATAATGTGTATGTTTACCTTGTTAATGTTGCAGAGATTAATAAAGTCCCAGTCTTGCCCTGTTGTGTTCAGTTCTGTCCTAAACAGTTATATTGTTTTCAAAGACTGAGGTTCAGACACAACGAACATGATAGCTCCTTTCTTTGTTGGAAACAGAGTCGTTTGGACGTTGCCAGGAGCTCGGCTGTTTTTCGTCTGTAGCCGGAGCTTCGAGAGAAGCGTGATGTTGAAAATGGAAATTTCAGTACAAGAGCATTTTCATGATCATGCCACGGTTGTTATATGAGCAGAATAAGGCTCAAAGCGATTGTTTATAGGTTTGATTTGGTTCTTGACAAGAAAAATAGGAGCCGTATGTGTGGTCTTTTCCCTGTTGAGTTAGAATGGATATAGAATTCATTTTTATTTTTTTCCAAAGCACATCAGGGGCTGCGTTCTTTAAGAAACTGGTAAGCACTGAACTTGGGTAAAATGAAGAATAAAGTTAAAATACAGACTGTCCTCATGAAGCTACAATGTCATACATGTACTGTATATTATTTTGCTTATCAGAATTCCAGGGAAAAAAAATTATTTTTTTTAAAAATGTAGTCCGTTTAATTTTTTTTTGTCATTTTTACTATTATTATTCAATTATATTATTGACCGCAAGTGTGAGTCAGTCATATGTTGAGTATGTTGTAAGTTGAGAACAGCCTGTATATATTTAATCATAACATCAATATAAAGGCATAGCTTATTTAAACATAATATACATCTGTTTAAGTAATAGATGTAAGTCACTCTATTGTGATGTCATTACAATAACTATGCTGTTGGTTCAGTTGTGAAATTAAATTGAGGCCTGATGGGCTGTTTTTAATGTGTCACCCAGTTAAGGAACTGATCTTATTGCCATTTTCAGCCTGAAAGATGATTCTGTTAATGAACCCTTGAAAAAGGCAATAACTATAGTTGCATTTTTGTCCACTTAATCGTGTACTTATAGGGTACAGTGAAATGATCTACAAGTGCAGCTGACAAGATAGCAGTACAAATGATAATACTGTAATCATATTCTATAAATAATTATAATGAGTCTTGACTACATGTTAGAAATGTCAATTATTGTCACAAGTAGGCCATGTAATTGGTGCCACTCAATTTAAAAAAGTTAGGTGGCACAAAGGAAGTCAGACCTCAGCCCCCCATGTCCTGCACCTGCGGCGGAGATGCGCACCAGGTGCAACCAATAAATTGCCAAGTATTTAAGTGGACTTTGGGGGGTGTGTAATGAGGGGCTGTAGAACAATATAACTTTTGTTGTGACTGAGAGAGGGTCTTTGGGTAGTTATACTGGTGGCTTTGCTAGTGTGTCTTCAGGTCAAATTTTCTGAATCTGCTTGGTCACTCTGTGGACCAGAAACGGGTCAGAGTGTCACAATTATATCAGAATCCAGTCTGAAAGTTTTGCATGTCATTGCTATTTTATGTTAAGGTTTTTTGGGTTTTTTTTTTTTTTAAAAACCTGTTGGTACTTGAAATGGGTAGTATATTTCTAATTTACTATTAGATTAGTTCCTATTTAACAAGAGTTCTGTAATATTGTGGTTGGCTCACACTTATGTCTACAGAAACTTATGCCATCAAGTTCCTCATGTTTGTTAAATGTCTAGCTAAACTTATCATATTTCCAATATTATATTGGCTTCTGTTATGTTTCTGAATCTCTTGTTCAGTGTGCTGTAAAAAAGTTGTTACAATATTTCTTTCACTTTTTACAGCAAAAGACCATTTATTGGTGTACTTCTGCGTTATATTGGTTGGGGGAACCACGGAAGGAGGTGTGAGTCCCACCTTTGGGTCTAAAGGTGGCAGTTTGAATCTTTACACTGGTAAAGTTGCCATGTTGAAATATTTATCAGTAGTGCATCTTTTGTAAATGGTCAAATATAAAATCTGAATATACATATTTTGCTCTAATTCTGTTATGTGATGGCCTGGCATCTCATCCAGGCTGTCTTCTAGTGCAGTGCTGTGCAATTCTGGAATAAGCTGCCATATTTGCCAGAATCCTGAACAATATAACAAGTTATGGGTAAAGAATTCATAGTTACAATCCAGTTACATTCCATTTGTGTATTTAACCTACTGTTGGGGGGGGAAATAAAGTATTTTTATTATGCTCAGTTATTGATGACCAGTTATCCTTGTACAAGGTGGTGGTCCAGAGCCTACTGTGGAGACAGCAGGGTCCAGGATAAACTGGGTGTAACACACAGTAGTCTATTACAGAGTGGCCACACAGACATCTGCTCACACTGTCATTCACTGCAGGCAGTATTAGTCACCAATCCATTTGAAATGTGTGCCCCCCCCCCCCCCCCCCCCCCCCCCCCCCCCACCCCCCCCCCCCCCCCCCCCCCCCCCCCCCCCCCCCCCNCCCCCCCCCCCCCCCCCGTGGGAGGTGATTTGAGATTTGAGCACAGAAAGGAAACCCAAATGAACCTAGGATGTACATCCAAACTGCACAAAAACTGAGCAAGTACTTACTACCTGCTGTGCTGCCTTTTGGTACCACTTCAGTTGAATAGTTTGCAAAATTCAACTCCTTTAAACTCATGTGTTCATCCAGGTACTATCCTGCCTTGTGCCCTATGGGATACATCACTGACCCTCTACAAAGCAAGTGGTTATTAATGAGATGGATGGATTTGGACTTTTTTCCAAACATAATTTACAATATGATTGTGTCAGTCATAAAACTAGAACAAGATCCAACAGTAGTGTTGCACTAGTACCTTAATTTTTTTTTCAGCAGATATGTCAGTCAGGATGGATTTAAGTCAAATGCAGTTTTCCCTTTAAGACTCTTAATGTCATCTTACAAAGTTTGACATTTCTAAGATCAAAATGCAAAGTAATAATGTAAAAGTACTCAACTTAAGTTTTGGTAATTTCTGCTAAAACTTTGTTTAAAAATTCAAAAAGTTTTTTGATGTAAGACTGAAAAGTGGTGGAATTTTTGCTAGTCTATCACCCTCTTGTGTTCACAGTAGGAATGACACCTTCCAAAGAAAATAATTTCCACAACTATGAAAATTCACACATGCAGGATTTGCATTCCCACAATTTCCCCCAGTTTTTTTTTTATACGTAAAGGTTTTAGTTTCTTTAGTTTAGAGGCATGGAGGACACCAGGCCCTCCTGCTGCCCTCTTCTTGTTTGTGACCTGATACTGTATATCTGCTCTTCTGATAACTTATTCCTGCCAAGGTTTGTGAGCCATTGTGTACTGGTGTGTGATGATTCCTTCTCTGCAAGGACCTGTCCTCTTCCATGATGGCTTTCTAAAGCTGTCAGCTTGTCCAATTCCTTCCAGGTTGTCTCATTTTCCAGGATTGTTAGCATTTTGGCTTTCATTTCATTGTTTGTGTGTAAATTGATGGTCATTTCCATTATTTCTTACAGGGAAAAAATGTAATGCATTGGTTTTGTAGCATTAGTGCTGCTGTAGAATATACCAGGTGGTCGCTTTTACTTCTGTCTGCTAGCGTTCTCTCTGATGGGAGCTTGTCCCTTTTTGCTGCTCCTCTTCTGGACTGAGACCAACGTCTAGATAGATAAAAGTTGATGACTTACTGCTGAATTGTCCTGGTTCTCCAAAATTTGTTGGGGGGCCTTGTTCTTTTTG
Organism: Arapaima gigas; assembly: GCA_900497675.1. NCBI lineage: Eukaryota > Metazoa > Chordata > Actinopteri > Osteoglossiformes > Osteoglossidae > Arapaima > Arapaima gigas. Next base: position 821,291 of record UFQX01000079.1, read on the forward strand.
CTCTCAAATTCAGAGGTAGTCCTGGACCAGGAATTGAACTCTAGTTTCCTACTTGCCATCTAACTGCTGTCATACACATTATTACCATTAAATGAATTATTTGTATATAATATATGAAAGGGAACAATACTGCATCTATCAATGTAGACACTGTTTTTCTGCGCTTCAGTTTTCACAACTTCTGGTTTACAGGCTGACAAGGGATATCTGCATAGTTTCCATAGAGTCGATGGGGTGGTTTCTTCACTGGTACAAAGGCACAGGTTAAGGGAGGTGTCCTCATTTAGCAACTTTTTTTACCTGAGCCCTTAAAGCTACCAGAACACAGGGTCTGAATAGTCATGTACACAGCATTTTCCAGTTTGACTCTATATCTTTGGAGGAATAAATAACTGAGTATAAATATTTTCATTTACAGATGTGACTTTGCAATACAACTGGCCAAAGACGTGACAATTTTGTTTGTAATCCATCAGCTTGCTTTTGCATCACACTTACTCCCAAATCTGGCCCAATATGACATACAAGAATAAAAGGACCACAATAAAATTAGCTTTAGTGCTGCAGAAATAAAACCATAAAACAAAATTGGTTTACATATTTAATTGAAATAGTGTTTTTTTTTAAATATCACACAATGCAAAACTGCTTTTGCACGTGTTTGACATGTCACATACAAAATGTTGCAAGGAAACAAACAGTGATGCTTAATATACTATACCTGCACATTATTTAGACAAGTTTACTTGGAAAATGTAACAGTTGTAAATACATATAACATGCAATCAATATCAGTAATGTTTTTTGGCCCTGGGCTACAAGTTACCACCAAAACTATTTAAGTACACTTCAGGAGAAGGTGACTTATCCCTCATACTGTACAAGATATGTTGTAAGATTTTTCAACTCCAAGTGTAACATTTTTAACGTAAGCAGATGTGCCTTTAGAAAGAATTTCTCTCAAATGTAACTCACATTAAGAATCAAAGACCATTTTACCAAAAGCATATTAGAATGAAAGTTGCTTCAAATGTTTCAATTTAAAGCTGAAGAGACAACTTTAAAATGTGAGAGAAGTTGTATTGTTTCATTCATAGTCATCTTTTTAAACAAATGTTACATCTAGTCAAATAACCTGTGCATTAACTCATCTTTCCTCTAAGCCAATCATGATAAAGGTTTAATGTTATACATGTAAAATCTAAAAATTCCTGCGTGGGCTCTGCTTTACAAGGTAAAAAGTATTTCTATTCTGATGCATTCTGAAGAAATGAAATCCCTTAAAAACAAGGAAAACCTAAATCATTCACTGCTGAAGTAAAAAAAAAAAAAAAAAAAAAAAAAAAAAAAAAAAAAAAAAAAAAAAAAATTTTAAAAAAAAAAAAAAAAAAAANTCTCGAAAAAAAAAAGAAAAAAAAAAAAAAAAAAAAAAAAAAAAAATGAACTAGTAACAAAAACTACACATTTTTAAGAAGTGATATTTAAAAATTACTCTGAGGTGCCTAGCTTTTAAAATGTATAAAAAATACAAACAATAGTGACAAGGCTTTATAGTCACACAATCAGTACTTATACATTTAAAAGGATTTATAACTTTCATTAGTTCAACAGATGCAATTTGAAAGTTATATTCAGAGAGATCTATGGATATTTTTCCAGCTATATTCTTTAGTGTGCTTTGTGTCTTCAGTATTACGGTATTCTCACTGTTGCCAATTCAGGTACCTTCTCAATGTCTTAGCTGAGTCCTTGTTTCCTAATGTACATTGGCATACTAAGTGAAATAGTTATAGAAAACTGGCAGCCTCATCAAAATATTAAAACTGCAGCATAGGATTTAACTTCATTTATGATAAATTGGACTAATTACTTTTAAATAATAGGACTACTAATTTCTATGTTTACGCAAACAAACAATTTAATAACACCATTTATTACAATATGAATGTTTTAATCTTGCTTTTTGTAAAATATAAATCTTTCAGCCTTTTTTCTGTTTTTAAAATTATAGCACAACATTTCAGAATCTGCCTTTGTTTTTACTGGACAAAACTCACAGAGCCTCTCGGCATCGGATCCAGTCAAATTTGTCCTGTTCTGTTTGTGTTAATAGTGAGATGGGCTGGTCTGGGCCTCAGCCCTTCCACAGTGATTTTCCCTCCTGAACGCTGACTGGGGTGTGCCTTTGAGGGTGAATTTTAAAAAGACGGGGAAATCAAACTGAAGAAAAGGAGTACAAAGCTGAATTGATTCCTGTCTTCATCACTCATCTCTGCTCACAATGGCCTCAGATTTGTCCTGTGAAAACACAATGCATGACTGCCACAAACTGTGCGTGTGTAATAACAGCAGTACGAGCCAAGAACAACTCAAGGCATCAGGATAATGCATGCATTTTCTTAGTGTTTACACAAAAAAAAATCATCAGATGGGCAGCGAGAGAAATGCCACTAATATGCTCTGTCTGAATTTGTTTGTGATCTACAAATGCAGCAGGAAAATCAGAAAAAGATCTGGTTACAATTGATTCTATAAATACTTATGAGTTAAAAATACATTTGCTCGTCTACGCACATGGTTGAGGAAACATGCAATTATCTTAACTTAAATGTTACATTAACATTGCAAAAAAAGGCCTGTGATGTCCCTGACTTACCTGATCATCTTGATCCCCATTGCTGTCATCACTGACAACTGGCTTAGCATTTCCCCGATTTTGATGTTTTTTGCCCTTCTCATGCCCACTTTCATCTGTCTTTATATTTACTTTCATAGGTTTTGCTGGAAAAAATAATTTGGTTAATTAGTGTTCATGGTCGACTGCCTTTTTATTTTTGCCATTTCACTGTATAAATGTAAATTAGTGTGTGCATGCGCGTGTGTCTATATACACACACACGCATACACAGTAATCCCTTGATATCCAAATATAATTCATCCCTGAAAATGCATGAAATACTGAATGTTTCAGATAAGTGCCTATTTCCCATTGTTTTAAAAAGGAAAAAAATAATAATGCACTCCCCACCCATCAGAAAACATCTATATAACTATCAACCTATGATTTCAGCACAATAAAACACTGTAAACACCTTCAAGGTGGTGAAGGGGGTCTGAGGAGTCTGTGGTGATGTTGTGAGGTCTCCTGATGCATTACTTCTTGTAGGTAGTCTGTATGGTGGGTAGTGAGATCCTAGTGATGAACTTCACTACATTCTGCAGAGCTCCCCAGTCAGAGGCATTGCATTTCCCATACCAGACTGAAATGCAGGAGGTCAGGATGCTCTCTATGGCACATCTGCAGAAGTTGGTGAGAATGGGAGGTGGAAGTCCAGCTCTTTTTAGGCTCCTCAGGATGTGGAGATGTTATTGTGCCTTTTTTAACCAGATGGTTTGTGTTGTGGGTCTAATAGAGGTCTTTGATGATGTCTAGTCCCAGGAACTCGAAACTGGGCACTAGCTCCTCTACTGAGCCACCAAATACACAGAGGAGTGTGCACAGCTCAGGCCCTTCCAAACTCAAAAATCATCTCTTTAGTCTTGTTGACATTGGACCGGGCTACCAGCTGCTGCTCTTCCCCGCCGTAGGCCAACTCATCACTTTTGGAAATGAGGCCCACAACTCTAGTGTCATCAGCACACTTGATGATGTGGTCGCTATTGTATTTGGCAAAACAATCAAGAGTTATGAGGATAATAAGAAGTGAGCTGAGCACACAGCCTCATGGACCACCAGTGTTCAAGACCGTGGTGCGGAAGGTGTTGCCAAGGATCCTCACAGCTTGTGCCATGTTGGTAAGGAAGTTCAAGTTCCAGCTGCATATGGGGATGTTCAGACCCAATGAGGACTGTTTATTAACCAGCTGCTGGGGGATGGTGGTATTGAATGCAGAACTGAAGTCAATGAACAGCATTTTGACATAATAATCTTTATTCTCCAAATGAGCCAGGGCCAGATGTACTGCAGTGGTAATGCTGTGGATCTATTGGGGAGGTAGGCATACTGATGCCAGTCTAGTGTGGAGAGCAGCATGGAGGTCTTGATGTGGGACATGAATATTCCTGAAGCACTTCACTATGATGAGAGCAATGAGACAGTAGTCATTGAGGCAGGACTCGGGTGAATTATTATGGGCCTGGGCGATGGTGGATCTGAGGCACTTGGAAACAACAGCCTGAGCCAGGGAGATGTTAAAAATGTCAGTGAAGACCTCCACCAGTTCACTAGCACACTTCTTTAACACATAGTTGGGGATATCATCTGGGCCTGTAGCTTTCTGTATGCTGGCTCTTGCCAGAGTCCTCTTCACAGCAGCTAGGGGCACAGACAGTACCTGGGCGCCAGGGGGAGCTGCTGCTTTCATGGCTGGGGTCCTGTTGAACGCCTTGAACTAAGCGTAGAAGTCATTCAGCTCATTCAACAGAAACACATTCCTACCATCAACACTGTTGTTCTTTCCCTTGTGGCTGGTGATGGTCTTTAGGCCCTGCTGCATTCTCTTCAGGTTAATGCCCATAAAGTGCTTCTGGATCCTCTTGGCGTAGGCTGGCTTGGCTTTGCTGCCCTCAGTGAGACTGGCCTTGGCTGCTTTTAGTGCCATGCCACTGCCAGATTTAAAAGCAAAGTTGTGAGCAGCACATGTACCTCAGAGTTAGCACAAGTCTTCTAATGTTGTTGGATGGTGACAGTCTTGATGGTCAAAATATCATCCATACACCTGGAAGATGTAGCCAGTGAACATGTATTCCTCCAAGTCCAGGCAGTTGATCTGAATGTCCCAGGTGGGGGTGAAGGTGTGACTTTGTACACCTCGCGGATGTTTGTGTAAACAAGCTCCAGAGTGTTCACACCTCTGGAAAGACAATGGACATGCAACACATTCTGCTGCCATAAAGTTCACAGAGTATCCTTAGTGTTGATGCTGGGTGGAATGTACAGTGCAAACTAACACAATTAAATTCCCTCTGCAAATAGAGGAGTGGCATTTAATTATAAAAAATTCAGCCACAGTGACAAGGACCCAGTGAAGCGTTTGTGCTCCAACACGTGTTAATAAAAATGTACAAACCACCTCCCCGTTGCATTTTTTTTGTCTGCCTGGAATGTGAGAAGTCCCTCCAGGAAATTTGCTGAGTTGGGAATGTTACTCTGCAGCCACGTTTCCATGAGGACGAAAATGCAGCAGTCCCACATTTCACATTGTGTCAAACACTTCAGCAGGTCCATTTTATTGTCCATCAAGCAGACATTGACTTGGAAGATGGTGGGGATCACTGGCTTCAAGGGATGGCTCTGCAGTCTCGCTCTTACCCCCCACTTGCTGCATTTCCATTCCCTCTCACACCACACGTATTTTCTCTCGAGGCAGGTCACACCACCAAGAGACGTTTCCGTGACTTTGGGAAACGCCATCCTGAGCTGGCAGAGTTGTGTAATTGGTGAGCTGGGACAGAGATCCCCACTTCTTGAGTGAATAGCCAGGAGCTCTTCCCATGAATAGAACATGTTGATCAGATTTAATTTAAAAAAAAAAAAAAAAAACCACAGTCCGTTCAGAGGTTAGGAGAAAGAAAAACGAGCAGAAAAAAAGCGGAAAAACAAAAACATGTCTGTGACATAGTGGATTAACAGTTAGACGCAACAAGTATAAAGAAAAAGAAACAAAAGACAAGAAAAATAGCACAGCTATTGGAAACCAAGGAGCTACTGCTGCATCCTACCTTAGCACCATCTGTGTAGTATTGTATGGTATTTGTTGATTTTTTAAAATATTTTTTGGTTTTTATTTGTGTTTCAATTTTTTTTTTATTTGGGAAAATTTTTGCATAAATTTTGTTATAGCAAAGTGTCCATTTGGACACAGATATTTAGGTATTAATTTTCAACAGCCATTATAGCAATAATTTGGATGTAGAGAGTTTGGATACCGAGAGATTGCTGTATATTCTAAAAGCAAACTAATCCACTTACATTCTGCCTCTTCTTCGTCCACCGTATTGCCAGTATTGTCTTCTTTACTGTCATCCTCTTTTGCAATCTTCTGCCTTGCACTCTTAAACACAGACTGAAGCACTATTGAGTCCTCATAGACCTGCAGGTAGGAAAAACCTAATAAGCCCTCAAAAAAAATTTAACCGACACAACTTTCTGTATACAGCTAGCTATGTTCTTTAAACTAGCTAACAAATCAACTCTTAGCTAACTTATCCATGCATAGCTGCTTAACTACCAATGTAGTCATCTCAAATTTCAGCTGTTCTCTCAGTTAATGTTATTTTATACAACCAGCTCTGTTGTAAAATGTGTGGTAGGAGTCGGAAGTTTTTGTTATGTGGCTGTTTTATTCCCAGATTGTCCTTGCAAAAGGTTGCACTGCGTAAACTGTGTTCCTTTATTTGTTTCATATCCAAATCGTGCAATTAAAATGTGCACTATGACAGGCTGACTGTGTATTGCGTTACATCTATCCCCACTTCTTGTAATACCAAGTCAACTCACACATTTCCAATGATACGGATGTCCATCTATCCACTTTTAGTAACAGCTTGCCCTGGTGAGGGCTTTGATGGTTCAGAGCCTATCCTGGAATCAATGGGCACTAGGCAAGGAAGGCGTACACCCTGGATGGGATGCCAGTCAACTGAAGGGTAGTCAGATACCATGGGCAATTTATAGTAACCAATTAACTTTAAATACATGTCTGTGGACCATGAGAGAAAACCAGAGCATGATACAATTAACAATAAATTGCAAAAAAAATCAGTATTTTCCTTTCTAAAAAATATTTTCCAAAAGTAGTTAAGGAATCTGCTTTTCTGTTAGCTGCCATTAAAAGGCACCCATTAATAATCAGAGTGCAGGACTGTCTCGATTCAAGGCACCATCACATAGTTCACAGCTTGTGCCTGGTGTTTTTTAATGCCAGTTATCAATAAAAAGTTTTGCACAAATATTGCACACTCATCATTCAATAAGAATACGGAGAAGATAAGGTATTTTTCCTTTCATTAATTTAAAAGTTTACATTTTATTGTAGCTTACATTGTAGTTTGTTACAATGTTCAATCACAATTTTTTTTTTTTTTTAATCACACAAAAATTGAAAGTGTCCAGAAGCTGACAAACACTGGACATATTTATGTGGTAAATCAGGATAGAATTAATTTTTTTATGTTTAATTTTTAGATTATAATCCTACCATTCATCCATCCCTCCATTACCATTAACCACTTTATCCTGGTCATGTGTTCATGCAAACTGCCATGGAGCAAAGGGTAGCTTCCAGAAAGCTAGCATCATTCGTATGCAGAAGTTGTAATACTGGCACACAAGGGACTCTCAGCAGCAACAGAAGCTTTGACATGTGTGAAGGTGTAGAGCAAGAACATGTTGACAGGTATTGTCACCTGGGAGACATGTTGTGCTCAAGAGAAGGAGCCAACCTAGCAGTCACATCTAGGATAAGATGTGCATGGAAGAAATTTTCAGAGCTACTTCTCATGTTTAGGTCCAAGGCAACATTGTTAAGAATGAAAATTCCTGCTTGCATCAGGACATGTATGTTGTATAGTAATGAAACCTGGGCCCTAAAGGCTCAAAAAGGGAACTAGAAAGGACTGACATGACAATGATACGGGAGACATGTCATGTCAGATCAGAAGCCAGGAACTGCAAGACAGAGTAAGTGTTGAATCCACTGGGTCTGTTTTATGTAGGCAGCACCTTCGTTGGTATGGCTATATAATGTATGAGGAATAGAATGACTGAATCAAGAAATGCATGCATCTAGCTATTGATGAAAATGGATTGAGATGCAGAGCAAAAAAGAAATGGATTTAAAAAGTAACTGCAGACATAAAGACCATGCACCTGACAGTATCATAATCAGAATCATAACATTAGAGACACAGCATTTGGAAGAAAATGACCAACTCAGGTTCTCCTGGAAAAACTCATAAAACTGATGATGACAGCTATATCCTGATCAGTGTTGCAAAGGTCCTGAGAATATCCTAGAATCACATGGTGCTAGGCTATGAAATTACACCCTAAACAGGATGCCAGTCCATCACAGGGTGACCACACACACCTAGTCACAGTCACATGCACACACTACAGACAATTTAGTGTGACTTAACTTGAATCACATGTCTTTGAAAGATGGTAGGAAAGAGAGTACCTGAACGTAACCCATGCAGACATGGGAAGAACATGCAAACTTCACAGAGACTGAGCTGGATTTGAACCCACACCCAAATAGCCCAGGTGCTGTGAGGCAGCAACGCTAGTCAGAAAACAAGATCTGATGTAATTTTTTTGAAAAATCATTTGACAATGTGTTCAGGGCAATGCCATCCACAGACCTGAGACCCCTCAAGGTTGAAAGTCTGTGCATTGTGGCAGAGAAGCATGACATCTTCCTCCAGATCTTCCACATTCCTGTATTTGTGGTTACGAACGCGTTCCTGACAACAAAAGAGTCGGGTAAGTCAGAGAATTTTTTTTTCCCCGATAATGTAAATACTCACGCAAGGGTTTATTGTACTTTTGCAAACAAAGAAAATACTTTAGCTTTAGTCTACAAAGAACTAGTAGCAACTGTAACATTATTTTGTGGGATAATTGCAAGTATGCTGAGTGCACCTTGATCTTTCTGAAGTCCACAGGCTTTCTGATCAGCTCATAGTATTCTGGCAATTCTTTTCTTGAAGGCAATCGGACGAAGACCTCACTGAGCTTTCGGCCTGACCTGAAATCAGCAAAACAAATGTGCCCTGTGATGAATGTATAATTACTGATGTCAGTAACTGTTATCCTATGAGAATAAACCAAAATTAAAATCAAAGTTGTAGAACATAGCAGTAAAAGACCATTCAGGAAAACGGTAGGGAAAAAAACACTATAACCATGACACTATTACAGTATAACTGCTATAAATAGTGTGATATTTTGAAAGCAACAAATTTACACCAAAACACGACCCTGTTAGAGACTGATAACAGATACCAAGCTAGCAAGCATACAAATATATCGGTTCAGGTTAAGTATTCAAATAGCATCAAGTGCACTCCCTGCTGTGACATGAACTTAAAACTTCAAGGTTAGAAAGCCAGTTTCCTAATTGCTAAAGCATCCCCTTTTCTTACCCCCAGGAGAGGGTGGCAGCATGATGCTACCAGCACATTTATTCAAAGACAGCCATCTGTGTTTGCATCAGTTCAGCCCAGAAACAGTAGGGCATAGCATAGCTGTCAATGTTGTTGTACAAAAGCTGTGGGTTTAACAAGTGTCATAGCAAAACGCTTCCACTAAGAACCATATTAAAACACACTGTGGTGGAGTTCACTGCACCTTCACCCTACTAATATGTTCCTGGTTTTCTTAGTCAAGTTTTTCACAGAATGAATTTAACCTAGAAGAAAGGTGCCATGGTTTTGTGTTAAAGGATGGTACAGTACATTACGTATCGTGACAGAAAACCCAAGTTTCTCTAGAGAAACCTGCCTTCTGGATCCAGAAAATTCAGCAATTTTTCAGTCCAAGGGATCTGCTTCGACTCAAAGCAAAGAATTATAACTGATGGAAAAAGGAATCAGATAAATGGAAACAATGTCTTTTTTTTTTTTAAGGACAGAAGACAGCCAGCAAGCCTTTTATGCACGTGATATGAACCCAATGAAGTTATGTCAAGAAAGGATAATCTTTTACTATATTTAGGCACATCAAGCAAAAATCAGGGATTCAAAAACCGTGCATCTTTGTTAAATGAGCAGGGTAATATTTTAATTTTATCAGAAAGACATCCCGGCTTCTTTAATTTAAGGTCCTGTAGAAGTTGCAGAAATGCTATATTGCTTTCGAAAAAAAAAGAAATACTGCACGAGTACTGCCAGACTAAATGTTCAACATACTAAGTTATGAGAGTTATGACATCAATAAAACAATTCCCAAACAATCTTACCCATCTTTATAGTTAATGACTGTTTCCACAATGGCATTCATCTGTTTGGTGAGTTTAGGAGGGTTCGGGGGAAACTTCTCTGCAGGGGGTCGACCACGCCGTTTTTTCACAATCTCCCCGTCCTCCGTTCTCAATTCCTTCACAACATGCCTCCTGCGCTTGCGCTTCTTTAGACGTACTTCCTCCATTTCCTCCAGGTTTCCTTCCTCAGCCACCTGGGAGTGGACAGTTCAGACATTAATAACTGGCACTGTCCCTAACACGTTTTCAAAGACACCTGCAAAGAGGTCAGACTCGACCCAGATGATTTAAACCCTGCAGCAGTGCAATGTCATTTACATAATAGAGGTTACAAAATACCAGGTCACAATCAGTAAACGACTCAACTACTGTCTTTGATGTGAACTGGCTCAGTGACATCAAAAACTCTGTGACATTTTTACGCACCAAAACTACATAACTGAAGTGCACTTGACGTACCAAGTAAATGATAGAATAACTTAATATAACACGCAACAAATCATAAAGAGGACATCCACAATGTATATGGTCCGAACGTGATCAGGTATCAGCAAGTCATGGTTGGACTTAGAGCTTAAGTTTTAAAGAAATACAAAAAAAGGGGGGAAAAATACTAAACAAAACTGGGGAAAAAAGCCTTTACACTGAGCTACCTATTACTTGTCTGAAAATGCTGGAGGATAAAGAGGAGGAAACCACCAACCAAATGGATGTTAATCACGGAAGCAAAGAGGCAGACCATTTTCAAGTCTTCAGCTTGTGCTCTTAGTCAGATCATTTTGAATGCAATCTATTCAGGTGGCCAGTCAACTTATCAACTGTTAATAACAATATAGATGGGAAATATGGACACTGGAGAACCAAGACAGGATATACACAGACTCCGTTGAACTGTGGGAAGAGGCTTTTATGGATACCATCGACGATCAAGAAAGAATGAATGGATCTTTGATCAAATCAATCCAGAACTTTGAATGGGAAAACAAATGATGAGACTGACATTATCATACTTCTGACATGTCAGAAGTTGAATAGGTTCTGTTCATAACACACTAATGGTTTGAAAAGTTTGAGGAACAATAAGGCCAACCAAGCAAGAGGAATGGACCAAATGAGATGACTCTGGTAGCCCTCTGTGCTCAACAAGAGCCAACATCAACACAAAAGCACCCATCAAAAACCACAGCAAGGAAAATTAAAAGAAAATGAATGCACTTTTGGGACTCCATGAAACTAAAACCTACAAATGAGAACCCACGACTCCATTTTTTTCCTACCCCAAAAACTCACCTCCCTTCACAGCAAAAACACGATCCTTTTGAAAGTTTCTTAATTGGTCACACCTCGGTGGACAGTCCTTAATGAACTTCTGTACCAGAGCAGCTGTCAGTCAAGGGAATAGGGTTCACCCTAGGCAATAATTTTGAATTTGTGGGATACAAAAAAAGCTATGGCAATAACAAGTACTACATGTTGTATATAATTATATATACATAAATACTGTATATGCTTAAATACTTGAATATATAGCTCATACTTATCCATTCTGAACAATACATCTGTACCATCATAAAATACAAGGTTCTATAAAGATGCACATGCACAGTCTTACCGAGTACACAATTACATACATTTTCCCACGTGAAACTCACTGAAGACAAATTTATTTCAGAGCTATACCATCATGTGAGGATGTTAACAGCTTCCACATTTCCTTTGATTATTTCACACCTCAAAATTACAACTCTCTAGGTAACAAACCCTAACTGTTAGCTGCATACATACGTTCATTCTTGCAAAGTGGGGATCTTGGAAAAAACAGTTATATTGCAACCGCCTATTGTTGTGGAATGACAATACCAAATATAACACCTGAAATGGATAATGGCTGAGGATGTATGAACATGCAGCATTACGACCGCCAAAAAATATTACTGCATTCCTAAGGCAGAATATGTGAAAACAGATATTGATTACTGGAAATATACTTTACTTCATTACATTTTTGAAAATAAAGTATTTAATTACAGCAACATAATCACAGCTTTAAAAGACATACTGTGCAGAACATTTTTTCACTTAAACGTTCTCAAGGAGCAAAGGCAAACAAGCATACGTTTAAAATGACTATCATATTCGTTGCATAATGCAGCTTATTATAAATACGATATTTTATAGCAGGGTAGACAGACACTCGAGTTCAAGTGGTTTGCATTTCTGAAGTATAAAGTACTCTCAGAGTCCGTCACGGCTGCAGAACTGAATATGTCAAACATCCCCGGGAATGTGCTGAAGATGAAATTAATCAGCCAGGAATTCTTTCTCAATCTTATTTCTTTTGTTCTTGCAGAAGAGCTGCACAAGCAGCTCTGCCTCGTTCTTTTCGGCACGCAGCACAAGCTTTCCTCTCTTAGCCTTTTTTTTTCCCCATCTTTCACACTGCAGCAGCACAGCAAATGCTGCTAGTGCATCCCCATTGCCGAGCCACACAAAGGCATTTTGCGGGGCTAGCTGTAACAATACAGTATGCAGAGAGAGATGTGTTCTCTGAGAACTGCACCTAATACGACCAGTCCACTCAGCTGCAGCGAAGGAGGAAAAAAAAAAAGACTGAGCATTGTGGTTTAACTCAAAAGCCTGAGCAGCCTGCCGACGCTCGAATCCGGCAAACAACAAATGCGTATCCTCAGGGATCCTGTGGGAGAGCAGGCCTAATAATCAACAGCAAAAATCTCCATCACTCTCCGAGAGAATGCAGAACATTGCATGGCAAACGCAAACACGGGAGACGAGCGAACACGGCGAAGACGACAGGGAAAGGAAAATCTGTTAATAATTGGTTGACTGCGGTAAGTTTAAAACGCTTCGAGCGTCTCCTCAGAGAGCCGCAGCTATTTTGGCTGAATTCCAGAGGATAAAGCATAATCTATAAAATAAAAAAAGCTGCATGCATTTTTTCATGTTTCTTTCCAGTACAGTCGCCGCAAATACAAGGCTGCCTCTGCTGCCAAATATATATAATGTTTGATCTGTTGCACACTTAAACACCGTGCCTGTGATGTAGCCTGTCTAAATCCTGGTAGATGGAAAAGAAAGGAGGATATTTACCTGGCTGCAATCAGTAGGCCGGCTATCAGAAATCACAGTTAGAGGGGATAAAATTAACAACCCAGCAAAGCAGCGTGCAGCAAGTCTCTTCATCAGCTGATCAGTCAGAGAGCTGGGGGAATGCTATGTTTTCAAATACAAGTAATTTTATCTTTTCTGTCTGAAAATTTAATACTGAATGAATTATCCACTCCAGCTCTGCAATTTCATTCTTCTCAGTGCAAGGCCCTGAAATCTTTCTCCCTAGGCTTGTTATAATATTGACAACCACTTACCAGTTTTTTTTTTCCACGTGTTTAAGCGGTCGGATCTTTTTTTTATTGTTATTATTTTTTATTACTATTTCACTGTGCATACGGTTTCATTTGGCAAAACAGAGATGCATGCTTTAATGCACACTTCAGCACTGCCCCATCTCAAAATCCAATCACTGCTCAGGCAATTTGTCAAGCCCAGCAACAAATAGTGATGTAATGGTTGATCAAGTCCGTGCCTATAATCATGCTTCATTTGTTGAGTTATAATTGGATAAAAAAACAAATATTTTACCAAACTGCATGTGTGCAAGTAATCAGTCCTATAAAAAATAAACTACATTACCAGCTCCTTTCCTTACACAGCCAAATGTAGCAACCCAAGATATTCATTTACAAAGTATTTAAAACTACCACAGACTGTAAAAAGTAAACATTCGTAAAATGAAACTCGCAATAAAAGTTCACTCGAAGTTGTTTCAGTAATTAATCACAGTGCGTCCCATGTTTCTCCTGAGATATTTAACAACTTGTGCCAGAAAACATTTCTCAACTTGGTCCTCTGTCCTGTGAAATGTGGACTGTAATTTCGGAGTCACTAGAAAGCACAGCGGGCAGTTGGCATCAAAATTACAATCTCATGTTCAATGTTAAAATATCGCATAGTCGAGGCGGCGGCCATCTTCCTGGCTCTCATACTTGTAACTCCTCCTCATCTACAGGGCTTCAGAAGCGACCGGTTGGTTGCAGTAACAGCTGATATCAAGTTCCTTCGGGATGTAGGACTACCTTTTAAAAGCACAAAACTGGAATATAAAAGATGAATACACTGCAGTGTTTTCCCCACCACTCTGTGACCAGTACAGCCCACTGGGTCAAAAGACAATGCCGTGTGGCTGACAGATTTGAAAAGAAAACAGCACTTGTGCCAGTTTGAACTGGGTTCCAAATGAAACATGTTTCCAATTCTGACATGAAAAAATCTGGTTTGATGATGTATATGGTGTAGCAAAAAATAATGCGTTAGTTTCACGTGACCGTGATGATAACATACATGAGAAAAACCCTCCACATTTACATCTCATTATACAGAAAGCAGATTCATTGGAATTTGTGGAACACATTACTGTGTACGACATGGGGAGGATATGTTTATACTGGCACCAGGACTAGACACCCGGGTTATTTTAATGTCACAGCTATAAAGTTTCCCATGGCATTATTTCAGTTTAAATTACAGTTCCCACATCATACATGAGTTAGGGTCGTGTCTCTTTAATGCATCTTTTTAATGCGCATTCCTTTCCATTAAATGTCTTATCTCTTGCAGAATTGATATACCATGAATTTGTTGTTACAAACTAGATGTTAGTTTTTTTTTTTTTTTTTGAAATTCCATGTTTGATCTAGGGGGAAAAAACAAAAAAACAACTTTCCCCTACCTTTTTCTTGGAGGGTTGGTCTGTCCCTGTAAAACTGGACTGTGTGCCTTCAAAAAAAACCTGAAAGGAGAAAAATGAGAAAAAGGCAGCTGGCTGATCAACAGCTCCCAAAGTACCACATAGTCTCAGCACATTTAATGGTAAAAGGAAGACCTTCATGAATACTTTCTTCTCTGAAAGGTAACATAACACACACACCCAAACCCCACTATATAAGACTGAATTGTGAATGGTTACTGAATTTGCTCTTCACAAACTGGCACTTAAGGAAAACATTTCCAGAGTAAAATATGAATTAGCTTCATTTTCTAGCTACGTATTCTGGAAAATTACAAAAAAGTTGGGTTTTGTGGTAAAGTGGGGAACATACTATCCACATCAAGAGCTATTAAAGGAGTAATGTGTGATTCAGACCTACTTGTATCAATGTTTAACTTTAAATAGGACTATTGTAACAAGCATTAGAAACAAAAAGGTTACAATATGCATTTATAAATTACTCCTAACTGGTTTATGCTGTCATGCTTCGCATTTTTAAATGTTTACTATGCAGAATTCATCAATCTATCCATCTATCCATCCATCATCAGTGACTATATAGGGTGTGAGGTAGGGAGCACTGTATTGCATGGAAATCACACATAATCATTTACTCGCACACAAAGGGTAATTTGGAGTCACCAATCCACCTGAAACATGCGTCTGGACCGTGGGAGGAAATCCACATGAACATGGGGGGAACATGCAAACTTTTCACACCAAACAGAGATACAGCTCTTCCTAGCTACAACTTTAATCACCATTACCCTTTGGAACTTTCATTTTCCCCATCACAAGTATAAATGGCTCGTAATTGTTATCAATCAAATATTAAACGTATGCGAAAAAACAGACCCAATTTTGGAAAATTATCCTTGATGTTTCTTTTTCCTCTCTTTTCTACCAAAAACAAGACCCCCAGAGGAGCATTAACATTAATGAAGCTCTTCTTAAAGAGAGAATTATTCATGCAATTTTGAGTATTTTTCATCTCATCTCAACAAAATGGGATAGCATGTTAATTAAGATTATGCTGCACAGAAAAGTCACAGTTAAGTTATTCAATACCTTTGAATGTGTTAGTAAACATTTTCTGGATGTCTTGAATTGACCCAATAAGCTCAAAGAGAAGTGTGGTGAGTGACTCTTCATACTTCTTGAACAAAAACTTTAAAAAGTGTTCTAGACAAATACTTTAAATATGACTATTGTAATAAGCATCAGAAACAACTGATGGTATTTGAACCAACCATCTGCAGCCCAATAAGTCCAGTAACAATGATGAAAAAAATGGAAGAATAAAAAACACTGGTGCTGAGTCATTTGCCTATATCCTCTGCTTAAGACTGCAGCAGTGGGTAGAGTAGAGGTTAGAGCTCTCACCTTGCCATTGAAGGACACAGCTTTGAACCCCTGCTCTTGGTGTAGTACCTCTAATTGAGGTACTGAATTGCTTCAGTTAAAATTACCTAACTGTATAAATAGGTGAATCACTAGAATAAGGTTAGCATACATTCAGACATTTTAAGTCACCTGGACAAAGGCATCTGGTAAATTGCAGATAAAAATATTTGGCATGAAATAAAGGACAGCCATTATTAACTGTTCCAGTTCACCTCACGTAACATTATTTGATCTTGTGTCCTTGGTTATCACTAGAAGAATGTACTTTAAGGATAAAATATATATGTTTAAAATAAAATATATGATGATATAACAAATGCATTACAAAGCACATGACACTTTCTGAAGCTTTTTTAATGTAAACATTCACAGTTTTATTTGTTCAGCGATTTAATCTCCATAGTAACTACATGATATGGAAATCATAACACTATAAACAAAAGCATGTATTAGAATTTTCCTCACTGAGATGTGAACACGTGACCATTACATTGATTTCCATACTGCAGTCTAGTGAGCCATGGTAATTCCACTGATGTTTGTTGCCATGACAACAGTAAATTAGTAGTGGATTTCACCCAGTGAAACAAATTATAGAGACCTATCACTTTCTACCATGGAAGTGTTATGATGATTCTGCTACTTCATAGCCACTGCACTGTATCTGAAGCTCCAAGCTTGACTGTGGATTGGAATACATTATAAAGTAACAGCATTTACCCCCGATTTTCACTTTAGTGTACATTGTCGTTCGTTGTTATTGCATCTAGTTTTTTCTTCATCTTCATTTAACCTTTCTATGTCCATTATATTATTAGGGTTTTGTAGGAATATGTGCTTGAAGAGTCAGGTATCAAACAAATTATTCATGGCAGGGGAATTTTCAGCTACCTACTTTCTAACATCACCTTTTGTTCAGGGTTCTATTGCTTATTTGCATTCGGGAGCTCTGCTTAAAGGACACTGTGGGACACATGTTTATTAAAACTTCAAGCATTAAAAAAATAGTATTTACAAAGACATCTACCTGCATTTCTCTAACTGCTTAAAGTAGCGAGATTCCAGGGGCAGCTCAGTATAGCCCAGTATACGTGAAATTACCCGCAGATACAGTTAATGATCTCTAGGCTTTACATAATCCTAAAGTACCACTAACAGTGGATAAACTGTATAGCTCTCACCCGCATTGCAGCTTTTGTTATTATATAATAGATGATTTTACAAGTCAGTAAATCACTGAAAGAAAAATTTTCTTACCTGCAATGATTTGAATAAAATATATCATTTTAACTCTTGTTTCACTTGATGCATTCTTTGGCTCCCCAGTTATGATACTGAGACCTGTCAAACATGAAGTACACAAGTTAGCCATGTAGTTACACCCATATTTCTATAAACCGACAAAGCATGGGAAAAAAACTTCAGAAGTGTGCTATTTTAGGGACACATTTTGACACATGCAGTTAAAGCACTTAAAAGTGTCTAAATGTGGCACATTTGTAAAAACATGGCACCATTAATTAAATCCGAGAATATTGTTGCTTCAAAATGTTAATTACTTTATTTGAACATGAACTATGAATAGACATATTAATTTATTATCTTTAAGTCTGATCAGCTTTTCTTAGTTCTACCACTGTTATTAGATTTTAATTTTTTGCTTGTCAGATTCGCTTAATCTACTGCAGTGGGTATTGCAAGTTGGTGGGGGAGGAGGTGTGACTGATGTACCAGTATAAACCAGATCTCTTCCAAACTTGAAGACACAGTCTGTTAAAACAAAACAGACACTGAACACAGTTGTATTTCCATCATAGCTTACAGTAAATGTGTAGAAACGTAAATCTCCCGAGAAGTCTCCTCAATCCTCAAATGTCCAGTTGAAAAGCATTTCCCATTTCGCGGTTATGCATATTTCATATAGGATATTTATTGAAACAATGGTAGGAATATAACATGGAGCTCAAAGTAAATGAATAATGCATAGACAGTGTACATATTTTGCAAAAAATTCACACACAAACTAAACGCACTGTATTACTACGAATAATGAAAACAGTCTATACAATAATATTTAACAGAATACCATAATTTATTTATCCCATAAGATTCAAAGACCGTTGTTGCACACATGCTACTTTATTTAACATTTTAAAGATCTCTCCAGATACTGTCTCTTTCTACAGTTAGTCTGTCTTATGTGACTGCAGTGACTTATTTCATGGAGACTAAGAAATTGTATTGTTTTCTGCACATTCAGCTAATTTGTAAATAGGTCAGTGCTGAACGTATTTTCACTTTAGGAAAAATATGCTTCTTCCGTGGCTCTTAAAACAGTGTCAAAAATAATAAACAAAAAGGTAGCCATATACCTAGATAGACATTTCTGCTCAGAAGAAACCATTTTCCTTTCATATTGTACCAACCTAAATTAGAAGAAATGAACACTAAAAGCTCATACATACATTTCTGGTATGCCGGAGTGTCTTTAACAGTGCAATGCTTAGTGAAACCACATGAGGGCAGTCAGGCCAAAATAATTCCAATGATTATGACAATTCCATACAGTGGAAGGAACCAGCTTAATTCAGAGGACATATTTCCATTAAAACATTCAAATCTAGTTAAAGCAAGAAAATGCGGGGGGAAACAATCATTAGACCCATAGTTCTGACACAATTTCCTTAGGAATACTACTTTTGCACCTTTAGACTTTTGCAGGACACTGAATACATGTACCCATGCAAAATCCCAAAAAAGGACAAGCGATGCAGCCACACTTCTTCAGTTCATTCCAGCCTGAATAAAGCAAAATTCCACATCACTGATACTCTGACCATACAGTTCAAACAATAACAAATTAGACCTTATAATCCTCAAACCATCTGTGGACTATGTGCGGATAGAGCACGAGATACCTCTGAGCAGGAAAAAAAAATGCTGCCATCATGGGAAGATGATCAGATGCTAATATGTCAGAGTTGTTATAGCATACGGTGAAAACAAGCTCCACTTTACATCTGACAGTGCCAAAGCGCCGAAAAGGCAACAAGAACCAGAATAGGATACATTTGCATATTCTGATATTTGAAGATTTCACTGACCTGCTGTAAACATCTAGTTTTTTGCATTTACATTTGTATAACCATTAAGGTATCTACAACATGTATATTTTTAGAGATCATTATACAGTAAACAATATTTAATTTGATTTTAAAGCATAAATCAATAACAAAAACAAAAGGTTGATGTTAATGGCATGTTGAAATAATACTAAATAGGAAAAATTTTATTCACAATCAAATGCTTGCTTAACCTTAGAGCTTTACCCAAATACGGAGACCTACTCTTCCACTAACATCAATAAAAAAATACAAAACTTGTGTTTTTATCGGATGCTTAACTCCAGAAAGCATTCTACAATTGCTTAGCTCTTTTTACAGCAGGGTAGTTTTTACTGGTGCAATTCAAGGTAAATGCAGAATTCTTCCAGTTGTGTTGTTAATCTTTAAATGGTGATTACAAAATGTACCATCGGGACAACAGTAATCAAAATGGATCGATTATGAATAAAACGTAAATCAGATAATAAAGATGATCAAAGCATAAGCAATCCACAAAGAGGCTTTCTGGGAAAAGCAGCTGGAACTGTCAGAATGTTGAAATACTCTTTGACATGTCCTGCAAACAAGGCCCTGAAGAACACCAACACCACACTGGCCCCAAGTACAACATCTACAAAAACAGCTAAATTTACTTTTTGGATTTCATCCTTTAACTATCAGTCCAGGACTGTAAACAGTCACACTAAATAAAACACAGAAAACCTGAAACATATAAGGCAAAGCTGCTTTTGGGAAACTGCAAAACTACAAAGCTGTAGTGAGTTAGATGCGAAGAGGGATTTATAAAAATTAGTTTACACTTCTCAGACTACAATTTACGTGTTACCCAGTCAGCATCCCTTTTTGTATCATAATAACAACTGTTAACACAAGATTTGACGTCACGTAGGCCCAAGTTACTGAACAGGACTGCCTTTCCAAACACGCGTCCATTTTTACATTCGCACTCTGATGTATATTAAATATGTTTTAATTTTCGGTGGGGGGGGGGGGGCTGTGCTACTATTGCAAAAACAAACAATAAACCAGTGCAAGACCATGCAGTAAAAAACGAAGCATCCCTTGTATCGAAGTCACCGAATATCCATAAAGTGATTAGCTACGTATGACGCCTTTCAAATTTTGAATGCATTTTTAGCACTCGCCCTTTCACGATTTGCCTGCGGGTATAACAGTCATGCTGGGAGGACTGTGCCCCTCTGCCTCCGTCCGCCGCCCCCTGCGAACAGTGTTTGTTCAGACACGGCATCGCGTCGCCTTTCTCCACTGCAGGTGTTTCCTGAAACAACAGAGTTACCTGCGCGCTTCATGTTTAGCACTTGCTCGCCGTATTTGCGTGAGACACCTGGCGCGAGGCTCGCTTTCCCTCCGTTTTGAGCGGTGTTCTCGACCCGAACAGCGGCCAGCACATTTGACTGATCAAATAAAGAGCAACTACACAACATCGTTATTTTTTTTTCCATAACAGAATTAGGGCAAGATAATAAAAAGAGCGAAAACAGACGTACGCATACCGTACACCGGGAGAAGACGGTTTTTACAGAAGAACCTCGAGATTCCATCGGGGAAAGAAGGAAAGCGTAACGCACCGTGAAAGAAAATAAATAAGTGAATAAATAGATGCAGATACATCCAGCATAATATTTAAGTCAGAATCATTGCTTGAAGTGGAAAAAAAACCGAGTGCCGGTTCTCCCTTTATAGACATGTTGGCGTGTGTATCGTCGGTATCAGCAAACTATTAAGCATTAAAAGTTTAATTTCTGCAGTGAATTAAAGATTATTAAGAGTTATTGCTGTTGTTTGCAATACATATTTCCTTAAAAACGTTGTCAAATTTCGAACGTGCGAGCCGATTTGTAGCGCAACTTGGTGCATCCTGGGTAATGAAATGCGGCTGTGACGGTTATTGTGAGTATTGGCCATGGAGCACAGCAGTGTTTTGCTGGAGCAACAGCTCAGCCTGACAACCTGGGTGTCTGGGGGCAGAAATGAGCACCGGGATCCAGTACACAAGAAAAAGTCCTCATTCTTCAAAAATAAAAGTTCTGATGCTACATACGGACGAGCATCAGCCCACTTCAAGCCATGGTTACAGTACTGCAGAAGCTGCCGTGTTGTCCTGAGTTTTACAATTGTTAGTTTTTGTACCAACGGTAGTTATTTAAGCAGTACCAGTAGTATAAGCAGTAGACGTAGTGGTTGTCGTTGGACTGGAATAGATGTATTTTCTAAAGTCACAGTATTAATATAAAAAAGAATATCACACACACAAATGTACTAAATTCAACAAGTTTAAAGGTAATAAAGTTTGCTGGTGTACAACTTGCTGATACTGTGTGCGCATCATTACAGTCAGAACATGTTCAACCATGGGAGTTAGTAGTAGTCATATGTGCAAAAATGAAAATGTAAAAATTAATTAAAAATGATATATGAGACATGCACGGCACCACACACTTTAATGATATGGCAGTAAGAGTAGCAGTATAGCTTAGAAGTTTGGGGATTTCCTTTCCACTTCATTACAGTCGGTGTGTTCATCACTCTCTGTGGTATTCAGCTGTCTGACAGCACTAACAATACTTACGTAATACACGCAAACACTTAAAATGTTAAATAGTTTGGTAATTATATAACAGGTTATAACCTTTTAACTTTCCGCCACTACACCTTTTTGACGCTGGCAGCACTGAGTAACTCAGCTGGCAATTTTATAAATGTTAATATGACAACATGCTTTCAGCTATGAGAGAGTATAGAAATCAGTTTAACTGATTTTTCAGATCAGTTTTATTTATTCTTACAGAGGTTTCTTGTCAACATAGTGTTGCACAGTTTTGAACATTAAATGACAAGCGCATAACTGGTGTTATGATATGGTTGAGCTGGTCAGGTGGGCTACCTGGCAGCTGAGGAGAGGAAAACAAATGGAGTCCAAAGTAAGTATTTAGAGCCAGGACATGTGTTTTTTGTGTTTAAAAGTATGCCAAAAACAAAGTACAGCAGTTAGCGAGGCCAGAGCATTTTTTTATCTTAATACGCCAAAACATCCTAATCACGATTAATGATTTTTCCTGATCTGTGAAGGAGCGACAGTCTTGAATTTTTGTCAAGTACAGCTTCTTTTCAATTTCTTAAGCCGAAAGCTTCTGCTTGTGGGTGCTCAGTTTGAGAGGACCTTTGTAAGCAGTCTCAGTTAAGCAAGACATAATACTTAGTATGGCAGAAAATGATTTTTTAAGATGGGGAATCCAAAAAGGTCATATACCCAAAGAGATTAAAGGAAAGGATGTCAAGGTAACCTCTTTGTAGTTTCCTTTCTTGCAGGTGCCATGACAGTAATTTTTACAGCTCCTGGATAGTTCATTATGTCGACCTGCCTGACATCTGGTCGTCTGCATAAGCTATGAAAGCAGCACGGGAAGAATCTCCACACACGCTTCCATTTGTGAGTCCCTCTATAATGGAAACATTAAAGCTTTTATGAGTGTCATAAAAATAGAACCGATGGCCGTCTTCCTGTTGCAATAGATTGCAATATTCCACACCGTACTTTGTTCTTGTAAGGATAATGTGCAAGGAAGCAGCCGAAATACTACACCCCAAAATTTAAAAAGAAAACCTACATTAGAATAAACAGCTTCCAAATTCAAAAAAGAGAAAATACTTTTCCTGAGCTGCTTTGGCATGAACATTATCCAAAACTGTAATTGAATTAAAAGTTAAATAGCATGTGGGAGTGACAAATTTTTCTGAAATATGTTTTTAAAACCCCTTCCGGCATAGTTTAAAACAGCAGTCAGTCAGTTTTCTTCATCTTTCAACATTAAATGGATACCTAACAAAATGACTCAAGCATGGAAATCTGTACAATTTGTTTCCAACTCTGTGGGCTTGTCAAAGAAGCTATCATTATTTTCAAGTGGTTTGAACTTGTCACGCTAAATACTTTCCCCTTGAACCACACGAAATCCACTGAAATCATGCCCAGACAAATGCAGAAAACATCTGTGAGCTGTTAAAAACCGATAAGGTCACTGTGTTGTAAGGATAATACAATATATGTGGCAGACCACAGTTGTTCAGGGAGAATAATAGAACCCAACCCACATCTGGTGATCTGCAGTGACCACTGCACGGTTATTCGGTAAACACCCTGTGTACTAGATGTTGATCAGCTAAGCACCACAGATCTGGTAAATGTGCTTATCTTCTGTTGTCCAGTCCTAATTTGTTCCTGAAAATGGACCAAATATTGCAGAAGCAGATAATGAAATTACTTATTCATTTAATTCTTCCATCTATTCACCTTTTTTTTAACCGCTACTACTGAGGAGGGTCGTGAAGGTCCAGAGCATATCCTGAAGCCGAAGATGCTAGGCTGTGAAACTGCTCCAGATGGGACGCACATCAGTCACAGTGCATTAATTCTTATGGGGGAATATTGAAATGTGTTCCAAGCCCACCCAAAGTTTAACCTAAAATCCCCTAAATGTTGCCTAGTATCATAAGCAAATATTAATGTAAGATACTAAAATAGAAAGAATATCAATAACAACATTAAACTCTCAGCCCTTTGTCATCACATATTTTTATACTGTTTTTTGCAGTTTATTCCTGACTCTTTTTTTTTTTATTTTCTATTCAATCGTGTCACAAAACTTTCCTAGGGTGCAAACAGAAAAAATATGAGTACGCTAGTGCAACCTTAGAGTACCAGATAACAAATGAGACTGTGGGTACATAATTCCAACACTGCAGTTTGTCTCACAGTCTCTCTCTTACTGCCACATGGCATCATTTCCAGATGTGGGCTCAGTTTTTTTGCCAGTCTGAACAACATCCAGGCCGGATGTGGGAAACTGAATTAATGAAAATCCAACAAACGATAAGTGGATGCTGGGAGAATAACTGGGGATGAGTGTGGCAGTTACACATTTACTTTGTAGTACAAGAAATTTGTTTCCCGCACCTATGGCCAGGACAAAAAGGTTATTTGTGCTAGTTCAAATCAGTCCGTATGGAGTTTGTATAGTCTCCCTATTTATGCATTGGTTCCCACCCACAGTCCAAAAATAGCCATTTCAGGTTAATTGGTTACTCTTAATTGCCCACATTGTGTGAGTGTGACAATGTCCCACTGTGTTTTTTTGTGTAACAAGCCTCCAATGGATGGGTGTCCTGTCTGGGGTGTACCCTGACTGGCCTGGCACCCTGTGTTTCTGGAGTAAGGTGGAAACCACCATGACCCTGACTTAGACAAGAGGTTGATAATAGTGAGTACCCGATCTTGTTTAGCCTGAAATATAATGTGTAATACGTCTTTAAAGTGACTTAAAATGAATATTCACTGACATACTTAATATAAATGAGTTAAATTTAACATTTTTTCTTTCCCTGTACAAGAAAATTTAACCAAAAGAACATTCAATGCTATATGGGTTCCAGATGTCATTTAGCAAAATATTATCAAAGTTGCTTGGATCACAAATTACACTTACACATATTTTTCCAATCAGCATTTTATTGCAAACTCATAAGATCCAGCACTAAACTGGCAGAGCCAAAATAAGTTATTTCAACATATTCTAAAGAAAATGAGGAAAAAAAAATGTGCGGCTTGCATAAGTATTGCAACCCCACACATTAATATTTGATAGAGGCACATTTTGCAGGAAATAACAGCTTTAAGTGGTTTGGGGTGAGTACATACCAGCTTTGCACACCATTCAGAAGTTATTTTTTCCAATTCATTTTGGCAAATTTGTAGCAGGTTGGATGATGCTTGTGGACCTCAATTTTGAAGTAGTGCCACAAATTCTCAATGGGACTGAGGTCAGGATTTTGAATACACACACACACACCCACACACATTATAAAAATATCACAAATAGTAATACTGGTTAATATGTCACTATTTTGATTACATCTTGTTAACCTTCATTAACAGGCCATTTGCTGCATTTACTTGTGACTCATGAAGCAAATGCCTTTCTCACCAGTGCAATGACAATACTGTCATTTTTTAAGGTAATGATAATGTGTTCTCATCTTCATTTACACATGTATTCTTTTTGTTTTAAAAAGAGAGACAGGGTGAATAAACATTTTCTTTCTGTATCTAGCTTCTGAAGCATACCAATCTTTTTATTAAATGGTTACGTATCTGCCTTCAGTTCACCACAGACCAACTGTAAACAATAAGATGAATGTTCTGTGTTTTCTTTATTATCCTTACATCTCAAAAACATTTTGACAGGACATGATAAAGCACAATGAAAGACAGATAATTTCCAAAAGTAAATAGGTCTTTCAGATATGGTTCTTTAAAATATTTTTGTGATCTGTAGTTAGTGCCTGAAGATCCAATATGTAGAACAATTGTTTAACTTTGAAAACTGACCATAGACATGCAAAGTGCACTTGTCATGCACTTTTGCTGAAAGTTAATATTATACAAATACTATCTGTATAATTTAAGGCTGCGCACAATATTATTTTAACTAGCAATTGTTCAGTCTGCAACAGCATTTTCAATTGACAAGTTATAATGGGTGTTGTATTTGCATGTGTAAAAACCCACTAGCGATATATGCAAACCTCACTATAGTTGGACACAAACAAATGCAAAAATCAAAGCAGTTTGTTCAATGCTCATCTTTTTAGTGTGGCTCAGCATCCTAACATGTTAGTCAGACTCCCCTGTCACACTGAAGTTTCTAAAAACTACTTTCAATTATAATCTGGGTGTTTAACGCCAAAGGTATTACAATCAAAATGATCTTGAACTTTCTTAGCTTTGGAAATGCAGTAATTCCTCGATAAGCGCTCTAGATATTTTCTTGAGCAGTGGAGCATTTAACAAAACAGGCCTATAGTAACAGTACAGTACAGTATATTGAGCTTGAAAACTGCACAGCATAATACAAAATAGATAAGGTATTCTTTTAATAAAGAATATTTTAATAATGGCAAATGAACACAGAAAGCAGTCTGTTGCATGGATACGAAGTGTGGAATGATAGGAGAAATGAGATGGTAAGAATTGAGATTTTACTGTAACAAAATATTTCATTACTGTTTTACAGTAGTTGCTCTATAACTTCTGTCTGCAGTTATACAAATGAGTCCAATTTTTATTTATCAGAAGAACAAACATATGTTATTTTAGGTTTAAAATACCTTTGAATGGTACTGGTCAACAAGCAGCTGTTTTTCATTGTGTTTTTGCACTGTGATAGATAAGCTACATAATGAACAGCAAGACTATGAGTTACATCATTTAGCCTAGAGATGTGTATAACAGCGATACCTCATAAAATACATCAAATAATTATGTCAAACTTGCCAAACCGTTTCTGTGTTGTTTAATGTGCTAATATTGGATTCCATAATTTCTGGTTATTCTGTACAATAAAGAGCACACTGTTAACACAGAGATTCTCTAAAAACAATCTTACTCCATTATCGCGCAACCTGTTATCTTGCCAACCTTGCATCTGGCCATTTTCTGCTGTGGCAGAACAGATTTCCCACCCTTCTCTTTCCCCTGAAAGCCACTAACCTCCCCTCTCTCCTTCACTGTGCATGGAATGCATGACTGCCTATGCAATTCTGCTCAGTTATGCTGCCACTTGCAGCTAACAGTTCTCTACTTGTCAGACAGCCCATCTTGCACTGCTTAACTCTGCCTTGTGTGCTTGATGTGATCTGGACTGCTGACAGGTTTGCTAGCCTCCCTCCTCCCTCAGTGTGTCGCCACTGATGCTACGGCAGTCATCCGATGTGGGCTATTGTCTCCCGACACACCCACCTCCACCGCCTGCAGCTTTTGAAGTCTTGTTCAGTCGCATTGTCAATTGTCCATTGTGTTAAGTGCCCCTCTAAGTCTATCTTGTTCCTTATAATTTCGGAGTAAAATGTCCGATAAAAGAAAACCGTGCTGTCTGAGCGCTGAACCCAAGAAAGAGATCTGTGTGCATTATAATGATAACTGTTCAAAAGCACAGCAAGAAATCGCACTGTGGTTTAGTGAGCACTTTAGCCGCCCTGTTAGCCGCTGTACGATAGGCGATATTGTGACAAAGAAACAATTTTGAGGGTCCTGCTTCTCAACAGCCATTTGCTTCCATAATGCCCCGCAGGGGCCTGTCACAGAGAAGCAGGGAAGCGTTTTGTGACCATACAGTTGTTTCATTTGTCTAACTTAGCTGTCCATCTATATGTGCAAGATGTTTCCCTGCCTTTACCTCCTTATGCTTCCAGAAACAAAAATCCAAGCTGTGTTTTAAAAGTAGTGTTCCTGCTCTGTAAATTTGTGAATAACTGAAGTTTTTATTTTTCCTGCATTTGAAACATTAACATTTATCTGCATAACAATTCAAATCAAAATTGAAATGTATGGATGCACTTCTGGAACTTATTAGACTGTGCTACATGCTCACGCATAAAATACCCTGTCACCATCTGTTCCTTAGGCCCTGCTCTGTGTAACTGGCTTCGTGTGTAACCTCTCGGTGTACCATCTATACCTGTACGATTGCTGTGACCTAATGCTGCTCATAACTGTAATTTAAAAAAAAAATAAAAAACTTTAACTGTCCAAAGTAATTTGCAGTTGTCTCTTTTGCTTTGTGAACTTTGTGAGCGTTCAGCTGCCCCACATGCAAATTTATTTTTCAAAGGTGAATAAAGTTATCTTTTGGTCTGTCTATCTATCTATCTATCTATCTATCTATCTATCTATCTATCTATCTATATCTTTATTACAAGAAATACTATAGTCTGAATTTGAATTACATTATCACCTCTCAGCACTGTTACAAAGGTCAGCTTTCGTAAGCTATCTGAGGTATTTATCCGCTAATCCTTACTTTTAAAACATATCGCTGGGTCATGTCTAAACCTTGTTTCTTTCAACAATAAATCAAAAAAATGCAGGGAATATATTTGTTTAGGTATCACTGCACTCTTATGGAATCATTTGCTGCACTGTGTTCTAGATATTTAATTCCCTCGTAAATCTTTGTGCAGTTTAGACATGTTAAATGCACATAAACAATTTTTACAATGCATGCTAAAAATAACTTACTGTTTTATAAAAGATGTGAGATTTTCCTGTTTGACTGTCACTCTAAGCCACTGTCCCTTTGCTCTTGCATCAGAGCTCATTGGTTTGCAACTGAAGTCCTCCTGTCCTCGGGCAATTCCAGCAGTCACTCTTGCAGGTTTAAATTCGGAGACGTGTGTATGTTGTGAAGGACACGGCATGCTAAGGCAGGCAAACCAAGTGTTATCTTTCTGGGAACTCTACAGAGGTCAAACAACCCAAACAACCGGAACTCAGCAGCTGGAAATGAGTACAAATAAACGTTGCCCTCTATCCAAACGCTGTTAAATAAACCCTTGCCTTACAAAATCTTATCAGTGACCAACATGAGTGGAACCACCCATATCCACCTTGGCAGGATTGACTGGTCTTGGGTGATCTGTACCAGTTTAGTTACAGATTCTGATCCCAGCCTCCCCTGCACAATTTGTATCCATCCTGAATACTGCAGAACAGATATCGAGTTATAAAACTTTAAATTTATCTATTCCATTCCAAATTTAACCATGTGTGTACAGCACAAGATCTTGCTCAGATCTTACTGTGATTAATGGTAACTGCCACTGGAAACAGTGCATAGTGAAATTCCCATTCAAATATTTACAACCAACATGGGCAGTATTATCAGAATGCAAAAGAGGTAGGCTCAACAGTGGCAAAGGTTTATGATTCATGACTGTAAGCAGTGTCAATGTGGGGTCGAGATAAAGAGACGACCTTATCCTTCTCCACAAAACCGAAGCCATTGATGTCCTTTATTGCCCTTAGTCCTCGTATTAGACCTCAACTCTGACCAAAAAATACCTTTACCCCATGAACTCGTGCCACCTTTGCATCTTTTAAATTTCCTCATCCTCTTTCTCATGGATTAAGCAAATTATCAACCAGATTCATTGAAACAATGCTAATCTGCTCCTTACCAAGTCAAATAACACTTAAGTGACATTTGTCAAGGGTTTGTATTTTGTTGTTACGTCTTCAAAAGGACATGGTGGCACAGTGAGTTGGTGCCACATAGAACCTTGTAAGTTCAAATGGGGATTGAAATCCAGCGCAGTCTGCATGGACCTGCATGTTTGCATGTTCTCCCTGTGTTCATGTAGGTTTCTTCTGGGTATTTCAGGTGCTAAAAAATAAAACCCTGGGTTGCCCCATGGCAGCAGTGGACAAGCTACCTACTGTTCACGCCTTAGGTTTGCCGGGCTAAAAACGAAATAAAAAACCTTCAAGGGAGTAAAGGTTCACCCCGTGGCAGCGGTGGTCAAGCCACCCACTGAGCACGCATTAGGCTCCCCTCCACTCCCACTAAAATCTGGCACCTACTGGAGATTAAAACCCTAAAACCCGCATGTGATTTTAGCCAAAAGGCTGAGAAGCGAGTATTTCGGGTGTTTTTTTTTTCCAAGTCTGAATTACCTATAATGTATGTTTGTGTGTGTGTGAGGAATGTGCGACCATCCTCTGTGTCCTCCCCGGAGTCCCATCTAGAGGGTACACTGCCTCACATTTAATGTTTCCTAAATAGTGCTTTTTCGGACAGTTGTTTTCGCAAGGTGACACCGATTAATGACACTCACTCGCACAAACAGGGGTTTAAATCCTACATTTTCAATAATGATCTATTAAGTATGGATGTTTGAGAAGACTTCTCTGTTCTAGCAGGGAAACCAGCATCCTTCAGTCTGGGGAAAGAACAAAAGTTACATTACAGGGACTTCATCACCAAACTCCCCATGAGAGAAAACTATCAGCATGAATAATTTGAAGCAGTTATATTTAGTATTTGCCATGAATTAAATTAAAGAGGATCTGATAGCATGGCTCTCCTTAATCTTTTCATTATTTCCTGGTGAGTTGTTTAAAAAATGTATATCTTGGTTTCAAGATTTGTCTCAACCAAAAACAGGCCCAGAAAAAAGCTTCCTAAGTTTTCCCAGTAAAAAGGAACCACAGCAGGCAAGGCTGAGAAACGTACACACTTCATTTTGCATTTCTTTACAAACAACAATAATATGAAACATTGGCTGTGTGTCAGTTTGTCATATATCTTCTCATACTGTAGCAGCAATAAGAAGAAAAGTCCTCCCTTGATGCACTTCTGCTCAGCTTCATCTGTTTCTGTACAAAAGCTGAGACTCTGTCATCTTTTGGTTATGAATATTTCTGTTTATTGTTAAGGACCTGTCGGTTTGTGTTCATATACCGACTGCTGGGGAAAACGCGCTGCTGTCATTGATCCCTGTGCTGGTCTATGCGGTGAGGAGGGTGGAGTCCACATATGTGGATATTCTGTAAAAGTTCAGTGCAAGTAAGACATGGGGTGTGTTCTTAAAATTGGAACTTTATCACATACATATAACTCAACCCACCATTACGCTCCTTCAGCTCCCTCCTACATCCCCAAATGTGCAAGAAGAAGAGCGTTACTCTGTACCATGAACACGACAAGAAAGACTGCTGCTGAGACATGTGCCGTGGAACAAATAAAAATTCTGAGCCCAGAAAACTGCACCCATATGTTGGGCTGCTACAACCTCCTTTGTGAGTGTTTAAACAACAGCTTGTGTATATTTTTCTTATCCAGCGAAGGTATTTGTGTAAATGTAGGAAAGACAGTAAATAGCACAGGTTAAAAAACACAAGAAGAAATTGTGTGTGCAGTAAATTAGACGTTTGTTCAGCATCAATGTCGCATGAATTTTGTAATGTTTGTCGATATAATTCAGAAGCCAATTTGATTTGCACCTGTAAATATAACTGTAAGTGCAAGAGAGAGACGTACAGCTGGGAGATTTTAAAATGAGGTTTCACAAGGTAGCTTCGCTACCAAATATTTAAGAGAGGTTGAACTTTTTCACTTTTAAGGACAACTAACCTTTGTTCCAGCCTTAGCATTCATTGAGTTATATTTTTCTGGGAGTAATGGAAATAACCCTTTTATACTTGCATTATAGAAATGTGGCTTTTTAGAACCACAAACCTTCCAGTCAGCTTTAAATGGACACTTGGACACTCTGGAGGTTCTGGGGAAGCTCCCTTTGCCACAATTCCCATGAAATTATGGATATTTTCTTTCACTTGTTCAGCAACTGCAATTTATCACGGTCTGTTCTTCAAAAGCCCAGTCGGCAGGTTGCATGTGAGCTGGCATGTCTCGCAGAGATATCACAATAGAATATGAAATAACATGCTTCCATGGTTGTATGAACTTCAAAGAAAAAATTGCAAGGTATATGAAGATTTTCACACTAAAAAACGCCAAGATTTGGTGTGAACCATAAGTCTCTGAAGTTAAAATCGCAAGAAGGAGAATCTGGCAGTGAGTAAAACAGAAGGTGGCTCAAGTGAAACAACAGCGAACACTGAGACCTACTGATTTTTATGTCATTATGCTTCTAAGCCACCCAGACCAGATTTATGTGCCTTAGGTCCTCTGTCTTCAAGACACTTATAGCGTTAGTCTCAACCTTCTATTTTTTGGTACAATAGGAAAGGAAATATCTGATACTAAATAATTCAACATTTCCCAAGAAGGAAAAACTGTTATCAAAAATTGGAGGCTGATGGAGGTATTTAAAATCATTTATGAACTAATAAAATAATAAAATATGGAAGAAAAACACATAAAAAATGCATTTCCACTTGTATTTAGTGTTTTGCTCGCTTTCATATATGTGATGTGTTCATCAGCATCAAATGTTTTTGCAGGTGAAAATGAGCTTTCACTGGGAAGTAGGCAGTCACTGAATTACTGATAACTGAAAAATTCCAGTTTGTGTAATTTTCTGGTACTTTCTGCAGAAACAATTTATTTGGATTCTTAACTGTGTGCTAGGTCACTGAAAAAAGATTCCCTCGTTGAATATTCAGCCTTCCCAGGGCCTGAAAGTGGACACTGCGGCTCAAGCAGGCCCAGATGCTGCTGCAGAACCAGGACTAACTTGGAAAAGGAAGGGAAATAAGCAGAATGTCTTGGGTGCAGTTAGCTCCTCCTTTGGATCTGAAAAGTGCATTAGAGCCGCTCTACTCTTCTGATGATTAGACTCCAAGCCTGCCTGCCAGAGACCAGGGAAGAGTCCTGAAGGCTCCTCCTCCCTGTGTCTCCCGGGGCTTTGCCCTCTACCCACCACACCACCTGTCGCACTGCCGCAGAACCTACCTGCTACTGGGAAAATGGGGATCCCACGATGAACTCTCCATAAAATGCAAACCTGGCAAGATTGAGGAGGATTTGGGCTTTGATATTTTCGACAGATGAACAGTATTTCATGTTGATGAAGCAGGGAACTGGACAGGTTGAAAGCTAAACAGGCCAATATAATACAGTCTTAGGTCTCTCCAAAAATCTATGTCTTTTATTAAGCTATACAATGGAATGTACATTTTGGGAAGCAATCTATCTATTCTCTGTGAATAACCTCATCATATGTCTTTACAATTGGAGCTCTGCAGTTTACAGTCGAACTCTATAGCTGAGCTCTACAGTTTTGAATGGCCCTACATTTCATAAATAAAACAGGATCATTTATTAAATTATAGCCCTGCATAGTTGTTTTTCTGCTAGTTATGATTTCATTTGTGACCTGGGCCTAACTATTTGTACTAAAGTTTCCTAGTAATAGTTTTGAAATGAGGCTTAAATTCACAGTTCAACTTTTAAGTTTTAAAAATGACAAACAAAAACAAAATGTGTTTAAAAAAAGTACTTGATGCTGATGAAAAAAGTTTAGAGAGTTTTAGAGAACCTTAAATGCACTGGTGTCTCATGTAACTCTTTTGAGTTCCCTCCTTTTCAGAAACGTATGTATGTATGTATGTATGTATGTATGTATGTATGTATGTATGAGTGGTGGGTATTCCGCAGATAAAGCAGGATATCTGGACAATGTAAAAAGTGTTGTATGTTTTCAGGGTTTTGCGTTACAGTTCTGGTCAACCTCTGTTAACCATCTGGCATCTGCTGGCTGAACAAAGGCCCTCGAATCAGGTTTTTCTTCATCATTTTTAATGCGATAAAAAAAACACCCTGTTGCACTGTTTCTTTTTGCTTTTGATGTAGTGCTTACACACCCTGTTAATCTAGGTCTTCCTAGTTGACTGATCCAGAGCATTTTAAATCATATGAAAAAGCAATAAGAGGAATGGAATTAATGAGACAATTTTGTAATTTCCATGATAAGAGCTGAGAGATTTCAAGTAAAGGTTTAGGAATAAATACAGTTCATTCTCATCATTTTTGACAGTGTGTAGTTTTATCATACCACACAATAAATACAGAGTAGTACTATCATAATATCATAATACTTTATATAAAGGAAATATTTGACCAAAAAAGTTATATAGGTGACATGACTAGTAAAGCATGAGAAATGTATTAATTTCTATAAGCTTACCTCTTTTCTATTGTGTAGCATATAGTTTGGTTTGGGGCTATTTAGTCTATAAAAATGTTTAATTTCTTAGCAATTTGTACATTCACTTTTTTGTTTCCTCAACCTTTATTCCTATTGCAAACCACTATGTTTTATTTATTAAAAATATACTGGGCACTATTATCCAGTATGTGCAAAAGAGAGGATAGTGAAGATACTCACACCAAAAGATAAATATAAATATTCATCAAAGTCAAGTTTATATTTTGAGCCATCTGTCAGACAGACGTGGTTCTGGAAGTAGGTTTATAATGTGCTCGATCATTCCTGAGGTAACACTGAAGAAAGGAGGAGACTTTTTTAAATAAACACCCAGGGGGGTCATTGTTACTGTGAATATATAGCATGTAAAAGTTGCTTTGCATAATAACGTACTGTCTGCAGCATATACCATAAATTTTTTATTCTAAACCTCTTGGCTTCTCTTCTTAAAAGATGTACGATTGCAGAGGTGGATACGGCATCTGAAACACACATGTTGGGATCCCCTGCTGCTTGTCAAACAGACTTCTGATAAATTCCCAAAGGACTTTTTAAAGAGGTACTTAATGCATGAAATATTGCTCCTTTTGGTACCTCTCACTGTTCTCCTTATTTTATTTCAACAGTCATGTCAGTATACGCCGTTGGTATGTTATGTTAAGGTGAAAGCCCTAAATTGTGGGGAATAAATACCTGCATTGGTTCAAATATGACTGGGTCAGTGTGGAGATTGCATGTTCTCAGTGTGTTTGTATGGATTTCCTCCAGGTGTTCCAGTTTCCTCCCTAAACACCAGCACAAGCATGTCAGGTGGCCCGGTGGCCCTGAATTGCTCTTAGTGTGTGCAAGAGTGTGTGTTCCCTTCTTGCACCCCGAGCTTCTGGAATAAGCATTTTACTGCTCCAGTCCTACACTGGACTATTGCTTTTCCATAATGAATGAATGGCCGCATCCCTATTTGATGTTTCTGTGGCAACCCTGAGCAATACCTGTTTGCTCCCTCTGGTCATAAAGCAGAATTTCACCGTCCAGGAGCAGTAGGTAAAACTGACCAAATCATCATGTTGGCTTTACCACCACAACACTCTTTTGAACAAACTTAAATGGCGAAAAGGCAATTTATCAAAAGAGTAATAAAAGATTTACTTTTAGGCAGTGAATTTCACGGAACAGTTTTAATTGTTACATTTCATTATTGTATTTTCTTACATTTTCAGTAAGAAAATACAATCTCAGACTGTAGCAGCAATAAGAAGAAAAGTCCTCCCTTGATGCACTTCTGCTCAACTTCATCTGTTTCTGTACAAAAGCTGAGACTCTGCCATCTTTTGGTTATGAATATTTCTGTTTATTGTTAAGGACCCATCGGTTTGTGTTCATATACCGACTGCTGGGGAAAACGCGCTGCTATCATAGATCTCTGTGCTGGTCTATGTCCACTTATAGGCTGCAGATTTTTCTTATACATCTCCTGAAAAACATTTGTTACAGTGGCTGTAACACCAGGATATTAATACTTTGAATTTTCCTGTGGAAATATCCACATATTAGAATGCTGATGATGTTAAACGCAACAGCTGTGCCCTGAGAGCAGATTCGTACGTAGATGCTGAACACGGAGACAGAAGATTAGGAACATCAGGTGGGAACACTGCTCTTCTGTATCTATTTTTCATGAATATGGCCTCTTACTCCAAGACACGGAGCCATCTTTCACTCACCGTTACTTATTTTCTTAAAGGCATATTGTATACTGGCTGACACAAATAGCTTAAGTGTGCTCTTAGTGCACAGGGCGTCGTGTTTTATGCAGCTAATATTTCCACATTCCCACTGAGTTTTGCCAAGAACATACTAACATGCAAAAAACTAAGTGTAGCTCGACAGGGTAAACTTATTTTACTGATCAGATTATCTGTTTACTTCTTTGTTCGTTTTAAAGTATATAAATTATTAAAACGTTACATGAACATGATTACTTGAGCAGAACCAATGACATAATTTGTATCTAAAGTTATGATCATGCTAAAATGTTACTAACTATATGTTTATAAATAAAAACATAAGGAAAGGGGGATATCTGGTTTGTAGAAATGTCCGCTTTAGCTCCTTCATTAAAAATGGAATATTTATGAAAGATAAATAGAGTGTTTACTGATGCCTGGATCCACATGTGCCATTTCCCACCTTCCCCATTAATTTGCCTAAGAAAAGGGAGGTTGTGAAATTTTTATCTTTAGTATCTTCTTTTTATTTTATAGAGACGACAAAGCACTGTCAAAGTGCTTCAGAGTGGCTTTAGCAGTCATCTAATTATTAAAAAAGCCGTGAATTTTCCACAGAGTTTCAGCTAAATTTTTGCCTTTTTGCAAGTTGTTTCTCATATATGAGGAATTTGTGCCTTGGCCCTGAAATTAAAGCACTGATCATTCCTGACGGAATACAAAACAGGCAGTTCTCATCATCTGACAAAAATGATTTGAAGACCGTGAACTGTGAACCACTAGAAAACATGTGCGTTCGGTGATTTCCAGAACCTCAGATTTCAGGGTGAAGGTTTTATCATGACAAAGCCAACAATGACCTGGAATAAGGTCTAAATGTTAAGTAGCACAGTGCATAATAATCTTAACTTTTAATGCTATATAGTAAAAAATGTTAACAGGTATATTTATGCAGTATTTTACTATACAAATACTTTAAATCAAAAGCCATGGAAATGACACTTTTTTGGCCTCTATAGAACTATTTATTGTCTTTATCCAAGAGTCATAAAAGCTTCAAAAATCCTTTTATGTTCAGTGTTTTCCATTGCACTATGTTCTTGTCGAAGAAAATATTTAATTTACAAAAAGACTATATTTACAAATATATGCGGTACTTGGGTTAGGATGCTAAAAGTTTCATAAACATAGCCACACTTGTCAAAAAATAGATGAAAAAAATCTCGATAGGTATCTACAACAATAATTTTATTCATTAAGTTTAATAATATAAGGGATTAGAAAGCGGGACTTGAAGTTGTGTTACCGACGGACCCGATTCGCAGATGTTGATGCTCTTCTCAGGATTGACTCTACAGAAAAATTTAAAGTCTCCATGGATGAAAGCCTTGTTTCTGCTATGCTGTCTTCCAGGCCTTTTTCATTTCTGCCAGTGCATCTGAAGTTCTGGATTTCTCCACCAGGTCTCGGGATGTATTTTCTTGGAGCTTCTACAGCGATCTCTTTATAGTGTGGTTCCTTTGACTTGGGATCCAAAGCATCAGTAATCTTCTTCTGGACCAGACAGTGGAAAGCACTTGGCTTTGCAGAAAGATGCACACTGTCTTCCCTCACCTGCTCTGAGGCAGGAATAGCCACTGTGGGAGACATTGGTAGGAGACACTGGGCAACGCTGTGCCCCAATGTGGCACAGTGTTTAGCTGGCCACTCTCTTGGGGTCTTAGAGAGACCCCCACGAGTGGGAGCCTGTGTTTGCCACATGTTGCCTGGCCCCACTGTCAGGTGTGAGTCCCTGAGAAGCGAATGGCTCTCCAGGGCAGCAGGTGCTCTGAGGTCATGCGCAGCCCCAGGTTTGTCCACTTGGAGAGGTGTGATGCCCAGGAGGTGCTGCTTGTAGAGTAGAGCCTCCCTGCTGCAGCCTGGCAACATGAGGAAACTGGCAGGGACTGGCAGCTGTTGGCACGAGGCCACCAAAGCCACACCGGAAGTGACAAGCTCCTTGTTCCCAGCACTACTGCACTGTGCTGACAGCGCTGAGCACCTGGGAAGGACGCGTCCCAGAGCTTTAAAAGGGATTTCTGCACCGGAGGAGCAGCAGTCTGCTTTGTGAGGGCTGAAGCCTGTTAAGTGGCCCACACTGCTGGGAAAGCAGAGAGACGGAGCGCCCCCATCTGCCGATGCCAGCATTTCTCGCTCTTTGTGCATCATGATGGCCTCCAGCTCCCGGTCAGCAAAAGCCCTCCTCTTCCTCATGCGGTCACTGAGGAGCGGAGAGACGAAGCGGCTTCTGCCTAGATGAGAGTCTGTCTGAACAGGGCGGTACCCTGCAGAACAAGAGAAACGCTGAAAATGGCTGAAAATCTTGCTGGACCCCCTGATTAAACCATTGCATACATGTTTGGAGCCCCAAACGATAAATCTTTAAATTTTACCAATCCATTTGATGTAGAAAATATTTAGTATATAAGAGTCTAACAGTAAAATTACGGAAAGTAGAACGTAACATAGTAATACCTCAATTTACACTCTGTACTCTTGAGAAATAGCAGCTCTTAATGAAAGAGTGCAATAAGAGGTCAGTAATACAATATTTTCACAAGAGGAGCTTGAAATCTGTAACGCCAAAAAGTTCCATATTTTAATATTTCAATATTAACGATTGAACAATATAAATATAAAGTTAAAATTAATGAACTAATGAACTCAGGATGCATTTTTTAAAATGTGCTAAATCATAATGTATTAGTCAAATGTGCAATTGTGAAACAGTGCTTTAGGAGGTACCATTAGCA
The DNA here is from genome assembly GCA_900497675.1 of Arapaima gigas. NCBI lineage: Eukaryota > Metazoa > Chordata > Actinopteri > Osteoglossiformes > Osteoglossidae > Arapaima > Arapaima gigas. The sequence continues at coordinate 859,688 of UFQX01000079.1, forward strand.
GAGGTTTTACTTTATAGTGAAATTTACAATAATTTGAATTTTTATGTTACAGAGCTTATGTAACATGCCACTTTTCTCTGCAGAATTCATTTTTATTTCAAGTTTAGCAATTTTTTGAGATGCTTTAAATGTGTAGCTTTTTTAAGTATCTTAAGGTGAGAAGTAAAATATACTGAGGTAAAAGTTCTGTCTGCTTACTTCATTTAAATATATAAAAGGTCACCAATGTCCAGGAAAAGGGGAGAATTCCAGGAAAAGCAATTTGTCGAAAGGAACTCAAAGGACAAAGCGTTACTTGAAAATGCATGAATTTTGTGTTTGAAACTAAGAAATTGTGGAATAAGGATACAGCATGGTCATGACGCTGGTTTACCATGATGGGTATGGTATTACCTTACCTTGGAGGATACTCGATGCCAATGTGCACATGGGTTGAAACTGCCTTTGATAAACCGGCTTTCTTTCAGAGTTCATCGGCTTTCCCAGAATTCCATTCTTGTCCTAAAGTAATGCATCGCAAGTTTAACTTTAAGTAATAAGTTCTATAGCAAGTAAAACTGTTACAGTGAAAATAAATTCATAATGAAAAGTATTGTAATTGTAGGTCTTAAATACATATATCTGGAATCACAATGTTTATATTTACAACTTACACGCGATAAAATATGTGCTGTTTTACTGTCCGCATACTGTGGTTATGAGGCCAGGAGTATGTGTGTTTTTATCATTATTGTCATTTGCACTGACACTACAGTGTCACCGTTGCCAGGTGACATGAGCTGAAAGCGGGGACACACACCTCTGTGGCCTGGTGTCTCCTGAGGGCTACCTGAGCTGCCATCACACGCTGTCTCTCAACCACCAGCAGACAGTTGGCACATTGGCAGTCCTTCCATCTGCAGAACCTCTTGTGTCCTTTGAGGGAGGAGACCACCCCGTGGTTCCGGCAGCGGGCGCACTTTGGGGTGCGTGACAGTTTCCGCTCATCTCCACGTCCCCGTCCGTTACCCTCCTCGCTTTTCGTAGAGGGAGGACATTCTGCCTGGTTGTCACTTTCAGTCTGCAGGGTCTCCACATCAATTTCTCTGTCCGTCATGATAGCTCAGGTCAAGAAGATGCTAAGTTTTCCAGGATGCAAACGAAGGAAGAAACATGATGTCTCACAAATAAATATAAAGCACATTTTATCATGTAAGTCAATGGATATAACTCTATGCCCGATGTCAAGGTACATGTCAGAAAAAACCTTCTTTAACTGATGTGATGTTTTAATTTTTCCTCCGCAGCCAAAAATTTGTATCTACTTATTGTGTGAATTCATAAATTGTTACCTTATTATTAAATGTGCGCGAAAATTGAGCAACTTACCAAAATCCTTTGAGAAAAACAGATTTTGAAAACTTGAAATATCGTGCAGTCAAATCTTCCTGTGTCTTTTTAACAGCTGCTGCAGCTTTTACTCTTTACACTCAAATATGGATGGACCGCAGGCTCTGTTCTGCAGATTATGAACAAACATCCTCCTGGATTCAGCTGGAAATAATGTCAGTACGTTGTCTCCAGGTTATCACTGGAACATTTCATAATGTCTGGTCTTCAAGTCAAACTGAGGACGTGAACCTCAACTCTCCATTGGACCCCTTCGATGGGCCGCCCACACGCCTGCTGCATATTCATGTTGCAACATTTTACACTGTGTTTCTAAAGTTCAACAATAACAGAGAATCTAATAGAATTTAACAAAAGTTTGCCCATCATGTGAGAATTTATTTTTGTTAATGCATTTCTGGAAAAAAACTGATGCACATGTATAATATATCAAGCAGTAGTTTTTGCTTTTTATCATTCTTTTAACATCGTTTTTTACTATACATTTATTTTGTGTTCATTCCATTACCGAGCTGATTCTGTGCTACCAGAAAGACAAAATTTCATTAGTTTAATAATATATGTTTAAGTTTTTGTCACTGCCAATATCCATGAATAAACATGTTATTCAGAAGACTGAGGTGAATTTAAGGTCCTCCCTTTGTCAGTATGAATGACAGATTCATATTCAAATCAGTTTTTGGAAATGCAAATATTCCATCAAGGCCTTTCAGGAGTTTTCAAATTCAAAGTCAACAGCAAAGTTACTTGTGTGAATAATGGATATTTATTGAAAACAGGGTAGTTAAATACAGCTCAGTCAGGTTAACAACATGTTCATGCAAATAATGAGCTTTCAGTTTAGCTGCGGTCCCAGATCTCACACTATGTCAACATCACTGCAGACGCCTGTCATCACCTGCAGTTCTCAGAGAAATTAATCTAGTACAAAGTGATAGTAAATTCACAAAAGTATAATAAATAGATTATAAAGTACATTATAAAATGTATAAATGTTATAGTTTATGTACAGACTGCTCCAAAGATACTATGGTATAAAACAAAATATGGTATATGTGCATTTAAATTGCATGTAATTTGTTTTAGATAATTGAATCAAGCAAAATTTAACAAAACCCAACTATCAAAACCCAACTAAAACAGATATTTCAAAGGTGGTAATTCATTTTATTTTAAAACGATTTATTTATAGTCAAATAGTTTTGTGACATGAAATAATAATATATCCATTATTATTATTATTATTATTATTATTATTATCCTAGTCAGGTCTGGAACTTTGAATTGATAACGGAAAATGACATATTAAAGAGTTTTAAGTTGCTGCTGTTTTAACAACCAGGAACAACTGCCTTTGGAAATACAAAGCTTTTTGAAACCCACAGAAAATAACAAAGCATAAACTAGTTAGGAGGCACTTCAGTATGTTTTTTTTCAGGCTTCATATAAATAAAGCAAGTAGATCCCCACTAGCTACTGTATAAAATTAAAAAGAGATTTTTGGATATTTATTTCTTCTTCCAGAACACAGACTGTCGGCATAAGATTACATCCTTACCTGTTTATTTTGGGCATGCTTTGAAATCAGTGTCTAAATCAGAGTATTTCACTTTCTACCACTAAATCAAATGCAACGATTCCAGCTGCATAAACGTAAAACGTTATATATAAAAGAAACGCAGAAAGTCATATGGCTTAAAAAACATGGTTACTGATCTGTGTATAGTAATTTTAAATATTTTGCCAGAAAAAGTGCAAAAAATCTTTTTCTCAACTGTTTCCCTATATCTGTGTTCCCCTTCGTCATTCAAGTGTCTATTACACACAAACGCCACAGGATGGCGATATACCACTTTATATTGTAACATTATTATTATTATTATTATTATTATTATTATTATCAGCACCATCATTATTATTATTGCGTAAATTGTAATGTAAAAATAATAATAATAAATTTATGAATTGGGTATTATTAGTAGAGTTTGCGAGAAGATAAGTTAATAGAAAAATAGATAATACAGTTGAGCTTTTTTTGTTGCTTATGCATTTTATTTTTCTAATGTTAGCCATGTGTATAGCTTGGGATGTAAGCATTTGTTGAGTGAAAAAAACGTAAAAGTACTGGGCTATAGATTTTATGTAAAGGAAGACTAAATTTATGTCAGTGCTGTCAAAGAGATGTTGAAAAAAACTAAAATGGCTCCAAAACACTGCGGTGTGGAGGCTTTTGACACCCCTAGTTAAACTGATGTCAAATGTTTCCATATTCCTCTAATTAAAAAGAAGTCAATGCAACGAGACACAAATTTAAAAATAATGCAGTTCTGTACATTTGCACAGATACATCACATTTGCTGAACTTAACAGATTGAAAAAATGTTTAAAAAGACTGAATGCAGTTTGATCAGCCATACCTAACCACAACATCAAGGCAAGTTTTCCCCCGTTGGGCTTCAGTTTTGCAGCAACAATAGTTTTTTCAGGATTGGACTCTTCACTAAGTTTTGTCAGCTCCAAACTGTTCAGACGCTTCCCTGCAAGGCTAAGGAAAAAGAAACTAACACAGCACTGAAAATAGTCTTTCATCCTTATAGATCAAAATGTTCAATAAAAAAATATCTCAGCATTTTAAAGTAGCTCCAGTGTAAACCTGGTGATATATTACAAAATATGCGCGATGACCTGTGACTGATCCCAACAGCTGACATGAGGCCTCTGCTTCCACCATGTAATAAATTTGCAGGTTGTTCATCAGAAAATGTTGCAGGGAGATGAAGTTTTTTTCTGAATTATGTTTATGCATCATATCAACGAGCTCTTTTACCATAACTGCAAGGTATAAGTGGAGACCAGTGGGAGGCATATAAGGGGTGGATAGAATACTGAACTTTATTTAAGTAATCAAATGTATAGTTATCAGGTTTAAATATTTATTTTTTGGTTTCTTTGTTTGCACAAAAGAAGAAAACAGAGAAATAAAATTACAGCAGTACAAAGAGAATGTGGCAAGGAGGTCAAAAACCAACAGATAGTAACAGGGTCTCTCCTGAAAATAAAAGCTACAGCTGAAATGATGGTAGTGAAAGTTTCACCAGCAGTTTGAAAACCATTGGCAAGAGATAAAACACGGGTTTCCAACATTTGTCGGCAACAGAAGATGACTGGTGTTTTAAAGCAACAAAAAGATTTAAAAATAGTTGAGTTTTGATGCATCTATCACAAAAATTGTTAAACTATGTGGTGAGAATGGTGGTGTTGTTAATAAAGAAAATACTAACAAAAAAAGTACTAATAAAGGAATAAACATGCTGGAAAACAAGAATGAAAAGAGTGAAAAGTCTGAGGTCACAGATAAGAATATATGGCAGCTTCATGAATAAACAACATAGCTTTGAGTGAGATTGGTTTGACTGAAGTGCTAGTTGACTCCTTTGGTGATTGTGAGCTGGTTATTTAGTGGTCTTTACTAACTAGTCCAAACTGTCTATGAGCAGGTTTGTCATTCAGAAGCCGTTTATATCCAAAGTAAGTGTCCAAAAAGGCACAGCAGACTAATGGGAACAAAACCAGCCTCTCAAAGCAGAGAGGAAAGTCGTGTAGCTGAAGAGTCATCTTTTACTGTTCTTCCTACATCTGGAAGGGGTCATGGTTGGAGTAGTCAGTGGTTGCCTTCAATAAAAGTTGTCTGGACAGCTGTCTCGGGAGTCACTGCTCACAGTAACTGCTCAGCGTGACCACATAACAGCGAAGGAATATAAAGCTTTTTTAGGTGGACAGGTGCAGGCATTACGTTGTAAACATGTCTCCCCCCACAATTTTCCATTATTCCAAGGCAATAATACCCCCCATGTACAATGGCAAACCACAGTTCCCTTTTAATTTAGTCTTATATTGTTAAAAAACTAACTGTAATAGAAAATTTATCTTACTTATGCAAAAATATTTACACAAAAATACATATTATAGTTATGCTTGTTATACAGTTGGGATGATATACAGTGTGGGCATTTATAGTTTACTGGTATTTATTGACTAATATTTTCTTGAAAGAAACGACAAACATTAACAGATACAGCGTGGTTAAGTGTTGTAGATTTAATTTCTGCTGTTCGTTTTCCTAACGTTTTCGAAGTTTTAAGAATCAGTGAGTGACAACTGCTGAGCAAAGGATCCAAAGCAAACCTTAACATGTCACCCTCTGTGGTAGATTTTTAACATAAAACTGTAGTTTGCAGTTCTCCACTTGTTACAGAGTTCTGATACAAACATTGTTTTTGATTCGTGTTGCAAATGTCAGGCTGAGGAGTTCAGAGGTGCAGAGTTAGACGAGGCAGATCTTCCATCATAGTCCTCGTCTGTGTATATGGTGTGTTTGGGTGCCCTGGGGCTGGCCTCCTCCTGCTCCAAACTCTCATGTTCGTCGGAGGTGCGGGAATGCTGGTGGATGGAAGAACTGAAGATGCTACTGGGAGCACCAGAGAATGAAGATGCATACTGGGACCTGAGCTGGTACGGGTGCTGGAGCGTCATGGTATTCCAAAGGGTAATGTCACTGGGCAGAAAAGGGTTGGCCTGATTCCGGGACATGGAACTCCTCAGCACCAGTGGATATTGAGGCATGTGTGAGAGGGTGTGGGGCAGGGGTACAGCAAAAGGATTGGCAAGTGTGCTGGAGGACTCTGTGGGGAGCCTCAAGGAGTTGGGAACGCTGAATGCAGAGTCCACTGACCATTTCGATGAGGACGTGGGATAGGAAGCCAAGGTCTGTTCAAAGACATGTCTGTTAGATGACAAAGGGAGGTTGCTTGCAGTTTCACTCTGTGACCTGTCCATTTTGGGGCTGCGTCTGCTGGAAAGAACCACCTCGATGGCTCCCACCAGATCTCCTCCACAACCTTTGAGGATCAGCTCGAGAACTGCCACTTTGTGACTGGGGAAGATCTTTTTCAGTACATCCAGTGGAGGATGGTTTGCCTTCAGATCCACAGGGAGGGTTACAGACCCAGAGAGACCCTCGATAACCAGGTTTTCTTCTCCATGATAACTGGGGCTGTTTGCTTTGCCCTCAGCATCTTCACTACCCTCCTGCAGGCTGTAATGTTGCTCCTTCTGTGCAAGAGAGCCCACAGCTGGGTCTAGGTTGTAGCACGACTTGGTCTTTGAAACCTCAGGGGAACTTGACTGGTCTTGTTCCTTGTCACTGTTGGTATCACTGTGCTCTGTTTCAGAAAGTTCTTCTGACTGATCCTCATTAGCATCTAGAAAACCAACAAACATGCAAAATATGCACCATGCTCATAAATTTTATTTGTGAACTGAAAGTTTGCACTGTTATTTCTCAGTGATTTACACTGTGCTTCCCTCATATAGAAACTATGCCAATTTTTTTTTTTTATATCTAGCAAATGCTTTTCTCAAAGGTCAGTGATTCATCCATTGAGACAAGCGGGTCATATTCATTGTACTGGTTCAGGGTTGGTGCTCCGCTGAGGACACCACAGTGAGAGATGGGATTTGAACCTGAACCCTTAACCACTATACTACCTGCCACCTCTACCTGAAAGAACATTCATGATCACGTAGTACAATAACCATCATTTGTTCATATACAATAAAATAATATACAACTTTAAAACTCTGCAAAAATTTTGGTTGGGCTTTATATCTGATTTTTTATTGTTCTGATTTCTTCACTTGTAAATAAAACGTTTGCAATGATAACTCATCTAATCTCTGTTGTTTATACTGCACAAGCTCCTTCCAGAGTGAAGTATAATATACAACAGAGATTAGAGTTGTCATAATTGGAAATGTTTTATTAAAAGTGAAGAAATCAGAACAATAAAAATGGAACAATAATTCAATTCTTCAATTTCGATATATATACGGATTAATTTGCCCAAAGCATTTTGAATGACAAGCTACAAGCATCTTATGCTAATATTTTTCTAATAATTACCTGAGGTTTGCCATATTATTAGTACAATTGTGAATTTGCTTTTTGTTTATTAACGAAACATTACATAATATCTTTAATTTTTTACGCACTTATAAAAATGAACAAAGTATAGTTGCTTCCATGACTAAGTACTTGTTTACGCTGCATCAAATTTGAACGTATCTTACTGTTTTCTCGTCTTTTTTTCTCTAAATCACTGCCCCCTATTTGCTGTGATATCAAATATTAAAAGTTCTTATAAACTGAGTTTAGGCGGGAATTGACACCTGAATAAATGAAGACATACATTTGGGGAAATGATTGTTTTAATGTAGGGGGGCCGCTGTGGAAAAGACACATAGAAACGGAAAAAGTGCGTCGAACTGCGGAACAACGTGTAGCGGTGCGCCGCATAGCGGGACCACCGTGCAAAGCTACTGAGTAGAAGTACGACTAGTTATCATATGACCGTGTTGTCTCAACCAATTTGCAAACTAACTCTCGGCAGCTTTTCTTAATCTTACAAATGCTCAATAAACTACATACCAATATGATACTTAGTTACTGAGTAATAAATGTATAAAGGTGTTCGGTTCTTTTCAACCACCCTGTTTATACGAGCCCAATGCTAGGTTGTAGTAACCAGTAACCAGTAACTAGCAAGCAGTGCAATACTGAGGACCAGTGAGGCGTATGAAGTCACTCACCCGGTGCGGAGTCGGCGCTCCAGCTGCTTAGGCTGCGCTCCGCGGCTCCAGGAGCCGCTCGGCTGGACAAGGAGCGCAGCGCCTCTGGAAGGAGCCCGTGCAGAGTGTCGCCGGCCTGCTGTCGCCGCAGGGCCACCTGGGCCGCCATGACGCGCTGCCGCTCGATGATGAGGATGCACTTGTCGCACGCGCAGTCCTTGAAGCGACAGTAGCGCTTGTGGCCCTTGAGCCACGACAGCACCCCGTGGTTCCGGCAGCGCGCGCACTTCGGGGTCCTCTGGACTGGGGGTCTCGGCTGCGACACCGGGCCTCCTAGGTACGCATACGGCGCGAAGCCGTTCATTTTACCTCACACTCTACTTTTACTTATCCTCCTCCTCCTACTACTACTACCGCTATTATTATTAGTATTATTATTATTATTATTGCTCTCTTTAGAGCTCAGCCTCACATATGTACAACAGGACTATAACTGACTGTCACTGAGCAGCTGCAGCATGATGGGAAATGAGCGCCGTCTCGGTGTGCGGATAGTGACGCTGGTGCGGGAGATCAGGGCGATTTAGTGAGCAGCCCCCCCCCCACCACACACACACACACACACACACACACACACACACGGACCATTTACTTCATTCCCTGTCAAACACCGAGCAAATGGAACCGCACAAAAAATGCCAACATTTCTCGTGAGTGTCACTGCGCCGCGAGTGACACTGTACCCGGCTGCTGCTCTCTTGTAGAATAAACGACACGTCTGCACCCTGACGCCACTAATACAACTTAAAGCACTTAGAACTGGTATAATATGGAATTTATAATTACAACGGTATACAGCAATAATAGTTTTTAATTCTAAGTGTCAAAAAATAGACATTTTAAGCATGCAAAAAGAGCAAATTTTATACGGATACATAAAAAGCTGTGAAAATCCAGTTAATATTTTGGCAAACAAAGTAATCGCCTTCTCCTAAAAATCTAAAAATGCTTATTTAAAACAATAAAACTATTGTTTTAAAGACTATTAAGTATTTATAAGGAATAAAAATCTGTGATTTTTTGCAATGTGTGATTGCCGCACGTCCAGGTGTCTTTTTTGATCTACAAGAAATAGCTACGCATCGCTACCAGTATACAGTAAAAATAGTGTGAACGTTTTATATTAAAGGCCGTTATGTTTATTAATCCGAGGACCTTCTGAAGCAGAGCTAATAACACATTTAGTCCCGTGTCTCCAGTCAAAAGGGTTTATTCAAGCAAATAACGTGGTCTTACAAGAGAGGCTTGAAGAACAGGGGGCAGCGGCGCCCAACTTCACCACATGACTTCCGTCTCCAGGGCTGTTAATCTTTTAATTGGAAAATGTCGGAGGAAAATTGAAGTGACCAAAACCTGCAGCTTTCCGCAGAGCTCGAGGAAATTTGGCCAAAGTGGTGTTAGGAGCCCGCAGTGGATACGCGTTTTCGCTGCGTGACCGTTTTCCTGCAAAACGCATCTCGCATAGTTTCCACATATTAAGAACCTGTGAGACGATTAACCATCAAATAATACATTTCGGGGAAAAGATAAAAACAACTTACAATGATTGTAAGGATGCAGTCGGACAAAACTAGCAATGATACCACAATATAAACCAAAAAGTAAATAATACATCTGGGTGCTAAATCATAAGTAGGTCGTTTTTTTTTCAATTTCAGTTTTTCACAAAATTCATTACATTAGCCTTATTAAATGAGAATTTTTGGGGACTAATTAATTGCCAAGTTTGAAAGCTTTAGGTATTAACAGTGTTTTCATAGTGTCCATTCCTTATGATGTAAACATAAATGTTTTTGTCAGTGTCTAAACTGTTCAGTGTATACATGCATTTGTTTTCTTGCCATAGTAACAGTTACAGAACCCACAGTTTTAATTAGGACCACAAATTAAGCAACTAAAATAAAACACTCAGACCTTCATGCAAATGGCAGTCATTACCTTTTCAGTACAATATTGTTATTTTGAGCATTCTTATGCCATAGTCTCTCTTGACATTAAGCATTTTCCATGTACTAACATGATTCTTACATTTAAAATGACTTTGTCATAATGGGACATTAAAGTCTGATTTAAATAGCAATCAATGGAACACAGGGAACATGATTCATGGACAGAAGTATGATTTTCCTCCACTTTCTGAGCTGGAGCAAACAGAAAATTAGATGGTTGAAGAGAAACACCTAACAGCCCTAATTAACCTGTCAAGACGGTTAAAGACTCGCATGATAAAAGTCAACCTTCCGTAAAATCACATTAAATCATTTTTTCCCTGATTACATCTTCAACTAAGACCAGAAGTGACTAAATTTTGGCTATATATCAGGCTCAAATCAAATTTGCTGTGTAAGAAATGATCTATAATGTCAAACCTGAATTGGCAACTTCACATTATTCTCTATAAAACTACTGGTGGATGAAATTAGAAAATAAGTGCAGTTAAAAAAAGATTGTAAGGGCATTGATTAGAACAGATGGGGCAAAAATGGATGGATGTTTTACAAGCACAGCAAAATTACGAGTTTCTCTCTAGTTCATATGAAAGAGCCTTAAAAATGAAATTCAAAGAAATCAAGATTTTATTTCCATAAACTTTACATAGCAAAATGTCTACAAGTTAAATATAGGTTGTAACTAAATTATCAAAGACAGACACACTGTCAAATGGGTAATATGAAACATAACACATCTGCTCAGAACAAAGCATAAGAAATGATTTAGTTGAATTGTTGAAACTCACAAAACAAGCATAACTTAGAGAGCCGAGAGAACACAGGAAGGTCTACTGAGCATGTTCTGATTGAACTGTAGATTGCAGCCAACTCTTCAGGGATTCCACTGTGAAAGTCCACATCAAGAAATCTGAAAAACCACACTGATCTTAAAAACCCTTTTATATGAAAGAAAGCATTCCCTTTCTTGGGAATATGGTACACTTACATTTTACAGGTGTGTTATAAAATAATCGAACATCTACCACATTTACTGCAGTGAAGCCTTTTCAGTTTCTTTTGCAATAATTTCAACAAATAAATTAATTTCTTTGAAAACTACAAAACAACATGTAAATTCAATCAATCAACGACCAAATGACCGTTGCTGTAAAAAAAAAAGTATATTAAAATAACTAATGTAAAAAACTGTTGTCAGCTGTGAACCAGTCAAAAAACTGAACACATGTTTTTTTTAAGTAGCAAGACTTTAGATTGATGTGACAATAAAAACAAATGTATAAAACATGAACAAAGAATTTGTGAATTTGTTACAGTAATTCATTAACAGTGATATAAAGCTATATATAAGTATAAAGCTTTCTAAACCATTCCTGAAAAACTCAAAAATCACATTTCAGGAAAATGTCATAATGAGTAACTGGATACTTATTTTTAAAGGATTTGGTGGCAGTTCAAACTGGTACAGATAAGTGACAAAGCGGCAAGAACACAGTAGAAAAGCTATTTCCACCACACATCACTTAACTGGAGGGTGCTGAAGCAGAGCAGCCCTCGGGGAGACTCAGTCGCTAGCCTGCTCTGCAACTGGGTCCAACGGGAAGGCTGCCGACTCATCACTTGTGTTGACCTCTTGCTTGGTATCGGGAGTCACCAGGGAGTTGATGGATAGGCTGACCAGGCCAGAGTCATGCCCGCTGCCAGAAGGTAGCACTATGAAAACAAGACTGACATGTTCATCGCAGCTCACAATTCTGTAGCTAACACACAATACAGATAGCATAAGAAAAAACATGGTCCAGGCAAAGAGAAGGAGGAAAGTTTTATTTATCACGTAAAATACATTATAGGTCAAGTACGCAGATGCAGCATCAATTTAAATTGGTAAATCCTACTAGTTTAGTTTGCAAAGACCACAGATACCACAAGTTTCCAGGTAGCAGGGCTACAGCAAAATTTTATCAGGCATCCCTCGTGATACTGCTCATACTAATGACACTAAGAGAAGCATTTGGGTTTCAAGCAGATTAATAAGAAGTTTTATATTTTTAGGTACAACCGTGAATCTAATTTGTCTTTTTTGATAGGCCTCAAAAAAGAACATACCTGTCCTGCTTCTGTTCTTTATTGCTAAAAAGGCAACGACACGTGTGGAAAGACTAAACTGACCTTTCCATTGTTCTTTAGTTACTTGCCATTGTAGTAGAACAGGTGATAAAATTGTGAGCATGTAACTGAGTATATTTTTAATTAGACTTATGAGCAACATTAGGTCACAGCACCATACAGGCAGAGAGAGTACAGAAAGAGATTGAATGCACTTTCACTTACATAGAACAGGGCCTGAGGATCAGATGGTGACAGAGTATCACAGGTATGATCAAGACGCACCATCCAAATAAGTTTCAAAAGGGTGCCCATAAATTCCAAAACAGCTTTAAGTTATCGTGCAGATCAATTGTTAATTTAACGGAAGAAAATTAAACACAGAAAGGCACAGATTTATCGAGAGAACTAAAGTATTAAAATATCTTCTTGCCAAGTACGTCAGTGCAAGCAACTTACGCTCCATAACTTTAGAAAGAGTTTGTGTTGTGGTTCAACAGGAAAATAGTTGGGGACAAATCAAACTTTATATTAAAGGTATTTTGGATGATTGGCAAAACTCTTTCCAGAAAGTTTCTATCCTATCACACTGTTACGTCTATTGTGGGAAATTGACCAGGACAGATTTATACTTAAAGCAAAGCTGGGATGTCCCTGGGAAGATGCCATGAAGACACATTTGGGAAAGGTAAATTCTGTGAATGAGCTTTTTGACAGTTCTTCTCTTGAATGTGTAGGGAGGTGTTGAGTACTTGATCCTTTTGCCACTTGCCTTGTACAGCAATTCCCAAGACATTTGTATGCTCACTCGCCTTCATTTACTGTAAAAATATCAATAATTTAAAAAATGAGATACACAAACATCTGCATGGAACCGTTTGTTCACAGAGATGAATCCCAAGACGGTACAATTTAAAATAAAAGGGCAATAATGTGGTCTATTCTGTAGTCTCTTACTGTATGTAATACATACTTATGATTAAAAAAGAAAAATTTGTATCATGCATTTCCAGCTACAAAATCCCAAAACTCCATGGCATTAAAATGGAGCTATAAACTATTCATAAAGAAGTATCAGTTTATACAGATAAAGAGCTATAAATTTATCTAGTGCAATGATTTGTGCAATTTATCTTTATTTGTCGTTTTAGATTTAGGATATAGCACAGTGTTCTTTAACATAAACTTTCTTTTGTTAAAATTCGGGAAAAAACTACTGAAAGCAGTTGAAAAGTGCACCTGTCCAAAAGCAGTCATAGTTTAAGAAGTGTTTCAGTACATTAGAAAAACAGGCTGAAGGAAAGCTTAATTTTTTCTCTGCCTGTTGATCAGTATCTCTCAATTCCACATCATAGAAGCTTCATGTGGTCTTTTGAGTCTAAGAAAAAAGGCTCAACAGTTCTATGATAACACCAAGTTAACAAAAGGCCAGATGGGAAACCCCATGGAGGTCCAGTCAGATCTTTTGTAGATTACAAACTTCAGGCTTAGACCTCCTTTGGGCATCTGATAAGCAACACACAACACTTGTGCTTAAATAAGCAAACCCTCACGTGGGCATGCATGCATGCACACCACAATATAAACCAAAAACTAAATAATACATTTGGTTGCTAGCTAACTATAATAAACACTACTATCATTAATATTACTGTAGAAATATGCCAACAAACATAATAAGGATGTACAAATGAAGCTATCCAGAGATAGTGGTTGCAGATTCCCCATAACTGATTTCTGGCCTCTATAAATGAATCAATTGAAAAAATAAATAACTTGGATTAACACAGGCATAATAAAGATGAAACACTTGGAAGTTATTAACTTCTTAAACCAATATTGTGTGGGTACTGTATAAAGAATAGTTCTATAACAATATTTTATGAAGAGTTCTTTTTTATCATCAGTATTATAGTTACATTACAAATTCAGTGTTACTGGCAGCACAAGTAGTGATCACAATGAATAGTGTTTTTAACAAATAGAGAGAATTGAGGCAGAGAGGTTTCCGTAAACAGCACCAAGATCACAAGTGAGAGACATCACGAAGACGGCGGAGTTGCCATAAACAATGGCCTCATGATCTAGTTTGGTCATTACAGCAGTGACAGGACCTAATGGTGCAGAAACCAATCTAACAGCAGGGGATAGTTCTTCAAACAGACATACACTTGTGAGCCAGCAGTGCTGGCTGAGACCGATGGTCTCCAAGGACAGAGCATTTTCCCATGTTCACACTGCAAACCTGGAAAAAAGGCAACTGACATAAAAGAATGCCTCATCTAGTACATGAATGAGACTAACAAAAGAGCTAGTGCTTTATCTGAGTACCTTAAATTCAATAATGATTGAGGATGCAAATTTCATTATTATTCTTTCATATAAAGGTTGTGATTTTTTCAGACTTGGCGTGGCAGTGGAGTGAGCATCCTTAAACTGCCATTATGCTCCTTCATTAGGAGAGTCCAGTGGGATGGAATTACTGACAGTGGGGTGAAAGGCAAATTAAAACATACTGAACTCTAATGGTGCATTATTAACTAACCTGTTTTTAAGAACACAAGTAATCAGTGGGGATCATATGCCAGTTGTAAGTCATTATCACAGACTGTTAAATGATTGTAATTTGTAGTATTGGTTTTCCATCTGAACTGTGAAAACACTCTGAGGCTATATAAAAAGGCAATCATTTAATGGGAGCACTGTTTGGACATTTAAAGATTAACTAACTTTAAACAACACAGAAAATAAGCAGCCCTATCACACTTATTCAGTAAGTTGCATTCTTTGTGACACAAAACAGAACAATTGCAGCGCAATCCTGGATATTAAATCATACCTACGTGAATTTTACTTATGTGCAAAAAATCACGTTCTTCATCCTTACTTCTTCTTTCTTTGAGGGGATGCAAAACAAAGGGCATTCAGTGCCTATCTGCTGTTTATACAAGTTAAGATGTGGCAGAAATGTTTTACATCACAGTGCACAAGCACAGACTGTAGTAATGACAGTGACATGTGAGCAACCCATAGAAGACTAAAGAAGGGCACTAAGTGTATTAGGAGTGTGAGAAATGATAACATTAATACAGTCTGGCAAATAGCAAGATCATCAAGAACCTGCTGATGATTTGCCTACGTGCATGGGGAAAAAAATAACTCCCTGAGAGTTTGCGAAGCTGATACATATTCATCCCAAAAGAAATGTTTCTTTGCATAATTAGAAAAAATGAATAGCTTTAGGAGCAGTGTATGTAGCAATAAGAATGTCTTAAATGTCATCAAGTGGGGAGTATAAATGAGATTGTTTACAAAGCAACAGTCTTCATTTCTGCAGTTTAATGAAAAAATGTTTTTTCCTTATGGGTAATGTAATGATGATTTTGAGAGCTATTTTGGGTAGCTTGCAGAATGCTAACACAGAAGACTGCATGTATAAAATGAGAAGGAAGACACTGTTTCTAGTTAATAAACACCTTTTTTGTTTAATTCAGTGCTTACACACATTTTTAATTAGTGGTTTTGGAAAAGAGGTGTTATGTCTTCACTGTTTTAGTATGCATAATTAATCAAAAATAACTTAATTCATGTGTAATCTGACTGTCAAAAAAATAGAAGTTTAACTGAAATCTAGGACAATGTACAGGCACAGTAAAATAGCTATTCTGCAATGTACAAAAAACAACCATTAACCTACTACATCTCACAACCAATTATATAAATATAATGGAATACAATCTCCTGTGTAATAATATGAAAAAAGAAACTATGAAATTACACCTATCCCTTAGTATATGCCCTGCTTATTTACATCCTCCCAATTGAATCTCGTGTATTTTCATACCAAAAATTTGGTTTAACATCAGAGCTCCCCATAGGACTTTTAGCCAAACCATTTACCCAGCATTATCTTCTAATACAAGTTTTTTAATAGAAAAATATCATAAACTATAGTTTAGGTAAAAACAACTTACAACGTTACATTATTTTCCAACTGGACTGTGTAGTAAATCTCCCCATCTGTATTGTATTGCCATTCTGAAATGGATATGTCTTGACTGTACTGTCCCTTCTGGGTACATGTCTGGTCTGCAATAAAGTTTAACTTTCCTGTGTTCATTCTGTGCTATATATTAAACCATCTGCATTCCAAAAACCTACCATAACATCTAAGCTGTGAACAGAGAAATGCTGACCAGCATGCTGAGCTTAAGTCTTGGGTTGGGGGGATCTGCTGAAACTTTGTGTCCAAATGTCACTGCTAAATGTAATATTTTGGGAAATTGGTAGGGTTTTTCTTCTCAGGAAGAGATTATAACAGAAATAGGTTTAAGTATTCTTCTTAACAACCAGCTCAGTTTAAAAAGCAGCAAATGTCAGTGTAACTCAAGTGGAACTGAGCAAAATAGAATTGGCCAACTATAAAGTTTGAGTGCAACGTAGCCAATTTTTGTGATTTATTAAACTTGTTATCTTTTTACTTAATCTAACATTCTAAAATACACTTATCCCCAGCTTATGTTCTTTATCCTAAAAACTGGACTTAAGCCAGGACAACATAAATACAGAACTTATTTTCTATCACTTTAAACAGGAAAAATTAAAATTATAATCAGCTCATCGTTCCTTTTGTACCTAGAAGTATTTTTAAAAATTGTTGTAAAAATGTGACGAATTTACAACTCAGTGATCGGTCTCCATCAGTTACTGGTAACGTCAACAATTTTAATCTTTTCAAAATACTTCTGTAGAACATTGCGTAGAGCTTGTACTGCTAGTCCCAGAGCTGCTGATAGGAGGCTGCAGGGCCAAATGGTAGCTTACAGGCCATCTGTGACAGGCTGCGGAGCCCTGCAAGGTCACTGTTCAGTGTGTGGTACCCACATACCTAGGTGAGGGTGCACAGTCTAGCGTGCAAGGCAGTGTCTTTCACATCTGTTTTTTTCCTCATATTTCTTGTATGTAAGAATTAGTTGTTCTACTGTTTTCATCTGTAGTATTTAACTCACACTGGGATATATATCTAGACTAAGTGGATTTGCAATTGTCATTTTTACATAAACAGGACTTGTTAAAAGGCTAAATATTTACTTCACAATGCATTAAAAATTAACATAGCCAATGCTATAATAAAATGCCGCTGAATTTTTTTCTTCATTTTCATAAATGTTACATATAAACACAAAATATTAATGCATCAGAAATAAATGTTATTGGGAAGTAATTCTCAAGGTATGTTGTGCACCACCAGAACTGGTACTCCAAAAGCATATCAGCAGTTCTATTTTGGGACAGACAAGCTAGAGGCTCATGGGACCACCCAGCTCTGCAAATGTTTTCCTTCTTTGTAATGATGCATGATGAGCCCTCCTGATTCAGGGAAAGGGACCCTCATGGAGAAACTACCAAGAATCGATGGGGGGAAATGCATAAACAACCAATGGCAAGTGAAAGGATCCAAGGCTCCAATCCCACCCAACAAGGGCCACATGGCAAGCCATCTCCAAAGCTGGACAGAATTAACTGTATATAAATACTTCAGTGTACTAAAAGGCAAATGTGAAATGTTGCTGATGTAATTACTGCGTGCCAAAAGTATTTCTATTGTACTATATGAAGTGGTTTTTAAACATGGATCATTCACAACTACCTCTTGACCAGTACTGTACACTGACAATGTTTGCTAAACAAGCAATCTTCATGTTGGAGGCCAATTTCTTTTACCTAAACACAACCTGCTGTGGATTTGTTGCTCACTGAAAACTGTCTGACTGTGTGTAATGGCTGCAGTCTGGTACTCACTGGCTGCTCTAGGCTCTGACAAGCCTGCATTATCATCCAGGGTGAAGATGGGCGGCACACATGATGCTGTGCCCAGGCCTGGGCTGAGGTATGAGGCGGCTGAGTAGTAGGAGTGCATACGGTACTGTGGGGACATGCTGTGACCAGACAATAGCCCCTCAGTGCTTGGCACCTGCAAGTAAAGGGAACATATTCAGTGAGAATTTCTCTTGTTCAAATATGAAAGTGTTTGAGTGTTTTTTCCCCCACATCCCTTAAATGTAAACACATCAATATTCCACTTAGCTGTGGTTAAAGTCAAGCTTGACACTGGATGTCTTCACTAGGATTGACTGTGACAGTCATTCAGACAAGTAGGCTATCCTCAAAGTAATTGCCGTGTTTACAGTTACAACAGCATGAAAAATATATGCAGTTAAAAGAGGTAAGATCTTAAAAATAATAGATATAGTGTACAAAGTTGAAAACGTTTATATGGATGAAAGAGCCTCATACATATGAAGCAGATGGTATAGTAAATACAATGACCACCACATCACCATTTGTGTGGACTCGGGCACTAATCCCCACACCTGCTATAGGACCCGTAAGCTAGGTTCTTACCCAGAACTGCACCAGCAAACAGTTCCCTGCTCTTTAAATGTATAAATCATTGAAAGTTGCTTAAAATTGAACAATATCAAAAATAAAGTTGCAAAAATGTACAATAATCAAAAAAGTAATAAATTAAATGAACTTATACTTTGCAAAAGACTTTATGCAACAGTTACCAACGAAGTACCTCATGTTGACTTTGTATACTGAAAGTGAGAATTAATGCCACATTTGAAAGCAGCCAGGAAACAGTAGAATGGTGCAGGCCACACTCATACTGCGTGTACTTTCACAGAATAATTTTAAGAAGCAATTATAAAACAGCAGCAAATAGCAGGGTCTGATTCAGTATAAGAGACCTGAAAATGAATGAGGTACAGTGAGAAAAGTGGCCAAGTGAGTTTTTTCGATTTTAAATTGGATTTGATTTGACACATTATAATAATTCAGCATGTGCACCTTGTCACTAAACACAGTTGAAGAGGCAATTGGTATGTAAGAAAAAAAATACAAAAATATATTAAAAAAACAGGATCATATGCTATGAATCTCTATTTAGACCTTACTAATATCTTCCAGGCTGCCAAGCTCTGACACACTCATCAATGCATACCATCATCATTAATTTGCCGCTTCACTTTCCTGCCTACCTGAAACACTCTTATCTGGCACCATCAGATGTCTGGATTATCTGAAGAACCCTGATATTTTCATTCTCCACCTGCATTGCAGCAGGACCCTCCTTGTATTGGAACATGTGAGATTCAAATGTTGATAAAGCTCTACCCAGCATGTCTAGGGATTGGTCTCCTACCCCGCACACCATTATCTCAGTTTTCACATCACCTCTGAATGTGTTAAACACATGGATGGGCGAGCTATGTGTCTGCGCCTGCCATCTGTTTCTTTCCCCTCTGCCATTCGAAATTTAGCATCGAGGGGAGGAGGAATGGGGGCTTGGCTTCATGAGGTTAAATGGTGCAATCATGGGGGGGGTTTACTCAACATCAGCCTAGGCAGGGAGATTGCAAAGGTTATCTAGAACTTAAGCAATCCCAGGAAACAGTGTGAAAAACAGCTTCACCTTAAAAAAAAAAATCAAACTGCAACTTCTAAGGTAAATAATTACAAACAGAGTTCAAATTAGTTAACAATATCTAAAAATTACCTTTAATAAGCTGAATTTCAATTATCTTAACCAGGGATACTATGGCCATAAAGACAATTTTCCTTAACACAGCAAAGCTGCTTAAAGTAAAATGAATACTTCTAATCATAATAAATATCTCAATTTCTAATCGTAATACACATCTAATCGTAATAAACATGCCTGACCACTGTAATGAACTGACCATATCAAATGGCAAAATTTGTCCATCTTTGTAAGCATATTCACATTATCCTTGTACAAAGTACACACCGTTTCCCTAAAACTGAAGAACATTTAAGTTAGTATTTACTTAATTTCATCATAACTCTACAAATTTACTGAAAAAAAAACTGAATATATGTTAGGCTTAACAGGAATTAAACAAGGGTAATACATGTAACTGTAAATATACTTAATATTAAAAAATAAAAAACAAAGAAGTAAATAAATAAGATTGGCTTTTTGCTATGGGCAATTTTTTAAATTAATGGTACAAAGAAACAAACAAAACAAATTCACTTATTAACACATGTAAGACTCAAAGTTACTGTGTTAGTGTTCCTATTAAACCGTTTACACACAAAACTAATAATAACCCGAATACGGAGTTGCTGGAGATTTCCCAGTCAAACATTTTTAGATCATAAATACAATCCAAGTATAAGAGGATCCCAGCACACCATGCCCTGAAATGTATCCAGCCTACAGCTCTCATTCAGTAAGTCACTCCAACAGCTTGATAAAGAGGTTCATCAAGACTCTTTTGCTGTAACTATCACTGCACTGACTCTTGATGAGATAAATGAGTTACAAATGTTCAAAGATGTGGACATTCTTCCACTTTATTCATTTCTAACTGCATTTTCTTTTCTATTTTATAAAATGTATGGTTGCAGGAGAAACCACAGGAAATAGAAAGCATTTTTTAAATATCGCTATATCCAACATTTTTACTCAAATCAGCCAAGGTACATCTATATTATTAAGCCTGCTTGATTTTGACTTTCTGGATAAACACACATTTAATACAGCATATCACATAGAGCATCCCCTAAACTGGACCACATGTAGTTTAATCACTGAAATTAGTTTAGGACGTATACATTTTAAAATACTTCCTTTTTCAGGCTTTCATTTAATACTTTAACGTTTTAAGCCTTTTGACCTGTCACAGTGCAAAAAGTCAGTGCATGTCTATAAATTTATCTTTACCTATTTAAAATTAAATAGTATACAATGATTAATTTATGCGTATTTTATACAAAGTTTAAACAATGGAAAAATGACTATAGAGGTATGTTTAAGGCTTCCCTTAACCTGATCCTGTGCAATATTGTTTGGGGGCAAATACCACAATGGATTATGTGTGAGAAGAGGATGGCAGAGAAGGTGCGAACATATTTACAAATAATGTATTAGACAGACCATTATCGTATTTCATTAAGAAATATGGTAACTTCAGTAAGAATGCAAAGTATAGGTACTATTTAACTGGGCTATCAGAATGCGAGGGGAAAGAGTGTGATGGGACCTTGTGTTGGACCACTGGAGGACAAGACCTCCCAGAGCTAACAGGGGCTGATTACTTCTCCAGGATAAGGGTTAAAGAGCTCCCTGTGGCAGAATTACTTGCAGTTCCGGTTGGGGGGAGTGGAGAAATGTAAACAGTGCTCAGACAGGCAGTGCAGCACGACGACAGCACATCTTCCTGCTATGCTCAGCCAGTCAGTCGGAACAGAAGCAAAACTGTCATCGAGGTACAATGTCCCCTCCCCAGAGGAGGTTGCCAGCACAAACCTGGGAGCCAGTGGACCAGCAGAAACCTCTATGAACAGCCCACCTCCGTGTACTTGCCTAATTGCTGGTGTACGGCACTGGCCAGGCGACAACCCGTTCGTGCGTGTGCACATGCGCATGACGAAATGGTCCTGCGTGCAGTGGCACGTTCACAAACAGCAAACCTTATCTGAGTGAACCTTTGTTCTGCTCAGTGCTCCATCACCCTACTTGTGACTTTACAAATACCACCTTTAACCATTATTAAGACCACACTTCATTCTGCACTGTTTTCTCTTCTGTGTACTTAATGGCAACTACCTTTTTGAATTTTAGAAGGAGATTATTCAACAAAACTTCCTTTTAAGAAAAAGGACAGAGCAGTAATGCTCAATATTTAAACTCACTTACACAAAATCAAACCCTACAAACACCCTAGTCTGGGATCAGGGTTGATAAAACAACACCTGGTCAAGTCACCTGGTACTGCTGGTAGTTGTAGAGGTTGCTGTAGTAAGCTGGGTAGCAGGACGACTGGTAGAAGTTGTAGTAGGATGCATCCATCAAAAGGTCAGAGGGTCCGTCTGAGTGCCCCCTGCTCATGGATGTAGGGCTAGACGGCAGAGCAGAGCGATTTGCTGGAACACAAAGTACAGACCACATAAACCCTCAGTGTGAAGTAAGGATGTATAGAAATACCATGCCTAAAACATTGCTATTTTTTTCCTTCACCATGGCAACACTCTATGAACTCATCTCTCATTGTTGTTTTTGTCTCACCTTGTCACTCTAAATGTCAAGTTAACATACACTACCTATCCATGGTATGTACTAATGTCATGGTAGTTAAAAAATATAGTACTAGTGATGCAAGACAACTTTCATACTTTCTGGCCCCATTAAAAAGGTTCCACAATAAATTATAGAAGTAGCTAAACAATATATAATTTGATATACACTGAGCGAGAGAAGAGATTCAGTATCCAAACATGGAAATGAAATTCAAATAATACTAGACCGTAAAACAGGTTGCTAATGCCTAGACACAACAAGTGTTTATCAATAAATAACAATTTCCAGTATGTTTCCTTCACAAGGTGAAAGAGAAAACACATTTCATATACTTTGCATTCAATAACCTGTACTTACAAAACCTTGTTGCTCCTGTCTGGTGATAAATGGTGGTGCTGCTCTAACAGAACGCTCTGGTATTTCTGTGCATTTAAAAATTTTATTGATGCAAATCAATGAATTATTTTGAGGTTATTCAGAAAAGGCTAAATCCAAGTGACTTATCTGGAACCAGCATAAATAAGTGTTCAGTGTTCATCTGTTTTGACCTCAGAATTTGGTGTGTTTAGAAAAAAGCAGTTTTCCCTGAACTTGTGTCCCAGGATCTTGTCAGTAGAAGCCAGTCAGTGCTAAACTTCTTTTTCACTGTTCTGTCCCTGAGGCCAAGTCTGACCTCAGCAGAGTGGGGCGGCCTTCAGCCACCTTGAATTTCTCTGCCAAGTCAGCTATCGGAAAAGTAGGAGCAGAACGTTTTGGACAGCTGAGATTGCCACACAGAGCTACCGAGAGACAGGCTGACTTGACATTGTGCAATCGCTACCCTGGCAGTTATACCAAACCCACGATGACAGGAATGAAGTTTATAGTCACCCGTCTCCCAGATGTCCTTGTGACTTTTAGAGTTTAAGTATTCATTTCACCCATAGATGTCTGAGTAGGACATAGGACTAGAGGGTCAAATACCAACTTACAAAAAAGCCCTCATAATGTTTGTTTTTCTGTGACTGTACTACCTGATGGTCCACTGTTCTATATACATTCAGTTCCATTGATATGATTCAATCTGCCCTACACATGTGAGTATGTATCGCCAACTTCAGTTTCAGTGCTCACTGAAGCAGGGCTTCAAACCAAAAGTCAAACACATTGTATTTTAAAACTTGTGTCTTAAGAAACAATTTTAAAATAAATGTTAGACCACCCCCCACCCCCCCGGCCAAATCAAAAAATATATAACATACTGAGCACAGAAAGTACATCCTACTAAAATGACATTGGTATCAGGTCTTACAGGTTTGTTCTCAAAATTTTAGTTTTAACTTAATTCTGTAGTACTTTGTGCTGTATTACACTACTTACATTACCACAATAATTTGAACAAGTGAATGTTCCTTTTACTGTAAATGTGACTGATATGATAAAATACACTGGACTGTACTGCAAATTCATAAGTTTACAAAGTGAAAGCAATATAAATATCACCTATTTATTATTGTTTCAGTGTAATTCAGGTAAACACTGTTGTTTGCACTGTAATATATTTAAAAGACAGTCTATTTCATAGGTCAAACAGCTCACAGTCCTGAAACAGTAAAGTAATGGATAAATGTAGAAGTCAATATCTTACCAACACTTTTCCCAAGAGGAAAACAGAGATTCATAATTTAAGTAATTTAAGACTCCTACAGTTTTTGTAATATTTAAATAATTTCTAATACAATTCCTGGCCCAGTACAAACAGGCACCGTGTTTCATACAGATTAACAAATTTTGGTTGAATATCATCTAAATACTTGAGAGCATCAGTATGATACACGGCACACACCTGAGGCAGAGGAGGACGTGCCCCCGCTGGACGGGGACATGGTTGGGGACTTGTCCCCTACAGGGAAGAAGCAGGGCTTGTCTCCCATGGCTTCGCTCTTGAGCAGGACCTCGGGGGCAGGCAGAGCCACTGGGCTGCAGATGCCCATCTCTTCCTCCTGCGCCTGTTGCCTGCGGAGCGCCACCTGGAGGCAGAACAAAATGCTGGGCCAGGAACAACATGGGTCACGTTATTCTAACTACTTTCCCAACACTTCTTGTCAAACGTATTTATTTAAGACGTTTTAAAAGGCGAATCGTCAAGCAAATTGTCCAGTTAGAACTATATTGCTTAGTGGGAAAAAATCTGTTCACAGTGCTGTTTTAATAGATTACGAAATAACACAAGGCCGAATAATACATTTTATTAACATGTACATATATACAGGTGTAATGTGCGCAGTTGTGTGTATTTGTGTCCACATGTCAGGTCTACATGTTGGAAATAAGTCTTTGTGGTCTGAATAAAGGAAGAAGAAATATAAAAAAATAGCTGCTCAAAGGAAAGACATGAGTATCACTTCAAAGTGCTGCACACAAGGTATCGAAAATCTGAGTTGAAATCAAACGGTTTACCTGATTGTTATGGTAAATGTAAACTTTTGTAACTACTGTGAACCGCGACTGATGATCAACAAAGTTGAGCGCAGCTCGCGAGGGCGGCTAGAAAGCAGCGCCATTAGCATCCTCGACACACAGGTGGCCACAAATGGAGGTTTAAACGTTTTTAAACGCGCTGAACACGGCATAACAACAACTGACGTCTACACGCTGCTGTCAACAACCGAGAAAGTGGCGTGAATGTGTGCGAAAGCGCCTTGGCCGTCACCAGCTCCGTAACTAGAAAAAATGTCGCCTTCGTAGTTCGGCTGTTTTATTTCTCAAGGGCAGCTACCTGGGCCGCCATGACGCGCTGGCGCTCGGCGATGAGGCGACACTTGCTGCACTGACAGTCCTTCCAGTTGCAGAAGCGCTTGTGGCCCTTGAGCGGCGACACGAAGCCGTGGTTGCGGCAGCGCGAGCACTTGGGCGCCCGCTGCACCTTCCTCCCGGGCGACGGTGGCGCGAGGCGGCCGCAGCCGGGCAGCTGATCGCTCTGCTCGTCGTCACTCATGTCGAACCCGGGCCAAAGAACCAGGGGGGAAAAACTAGCACGAGGCGATCGCCGGAAAGCACGAGGAGCGAAACGGTGGGGAAAATCGGGAGTTAAGAGAGCGGCGCTGATGGACTCGCTCAGCGGCGCCGAATGATCGCTGCCTTGATGTTTTTTTACTTTTATAAAAGCTGGCGAAACGGGCTGTCCTTGGAAATGCAACAAAAGTGCACTTATGGCGCAGAGCTCGCTGCCCGGCCACTCCTCAGTAACACTGCGCGCTCCATTTTGGCGCGTTTCTAAACGTACCATATCTCGGGGGCGCGCTTCCGGCCACACTCCTACAGCGCGTTCACAGGAGATATGGGAACAAGGGGAACTGTCCGCCTCCGTCCTCTAGGCAGATATTACTTTTGTAGCTCACACCAAGGTGACACCTAAGATGGTACAAAGCAAGTAGTATGTAAGCTTGCAAGATATTCTCATTTTACATGTCAACCACACTAAACTGCGTGCGGCCTCACGGATTACAGATAAAAGAGAAACCAGGACAAATGGCTTTTTGTCATTTTACATCTACACGATAGGCTCATGCAGGAGCCATATACAGTAGACAGTGTATTATACAGTATCTTGTAGTTAACATGAAATATTTCACTATTCGGGGGTCATAACAGGACAGGTTTCGCAGGACTGCAGGCCATTCAGCTGCATGTGACCTGTGTTTCTCCCCTTCTTCGCACCAGAGGATTGTTATAGCAATGTGACCATTTTTTAAATAGAGGATGTATTTGCTTGTTCTATCAAAATGTACATGTGTAAGGGTGTCATAGTGGTTAAAGCTTCCACAGGAACAAGCCGCGTTCGAATTCTGCCTCCTGCTGTAGTACCGCAGAGCAAAGTGGCCACTATTAACAAGTAGGAGTAAAAATACCCATCTGTCTAGATAGGCAAATCACTGCAAGCCATTGAGCAAAACACATCAGCTAGTGTAGAAATGACAAATTTTACACAACTAAAACATCTTTTGAAAACTTGTTTAAATGTTTCAACTGAAACAAAATCCATAGTTTTCAGAAGATATTCGATTAGATAAGCAATGTTCCCACACAGAAATCACAGAATACTTTGTGATATAACTGAAAACACACAACAGCTCAGCTGCTGTAACCCTACTGGCCTTTCAGAGTGTGAAGAGTCCTCTGGTCTTCATTTGTAAATGCTGTTTTTTATGGTGATACAGTGCAGTCAGCGTGGACAAAGTTTTATTCTATATGCCTTCTGACTTTGACAACTGGCCCATAAGTGTGGGAATCAATGACACTCAAATAACTCTTCCATCTGTGGATACAATTTGCAGTACCTCTAAGATTTCTCGAACACTGCACACCTTTCTATGGCAAGTTTTTTTATTCTTCATGAAGTAGCTTTACAAATAAAGGTCCAAATTAAATAAGGCCCATTAATTGGCCAGTCATATCTTGAACTCTTAGAATTACTGTTCACACTGAAAAATTCTCGTTCAATAATACTGTAATTATTAAAATGTAACCATAATATGATATGGCACCTTGCAACAATATCAGTGAATCAAATGGTAAACAAAGATGTTCTGTTCAAAGCTTAAGATGACCAAAGCTGACAAAATATCACCACA
This sequence comes from Arapaima gigas, assembly GCA_900497675.1. Lineage (NCBI taxonomy): Eukaryota > Metazoa > Chordata > Actinopteri > Osteoglossiformes > Osteoglossidae > Arapaima > Arapaima gigas. Next base: position 886,546 of record UFQX01000079.1, read on the forward strand.
GTGATGACATAGTAAGCATTAAAAAAGAGAAATAACGACATACAAAATGCTTTAAGCTTCCAAGATGAATTTCATGTCAGTAGAAGGAGCCACAGTTGTATAAAACATACAACAGAAAAGTGAATTATGGAAGCAGATAAACATTAAATGAAGATTCAGCCCAAATAATTGTAAAATAACTTGTTTATTGATATGCTGCAAATAAAAGGCACTTAATTTAAATCAAAGTACTTTATTCTACAAATTTACTGTATATAAAAAGCTGTTTTTGATTCCACCCCAAAAATATATTATTTACAATGACATAAAATATATGCATTTAAAACTGATATTCACAGGAAAAAACTGGTAAAAATTTGGATTTTGTAGTAACTGTTATAGTAAAATTTAATATGCATATTCAATGTAAATTGACAAACGTGGTGTAAAATACGTGAACATACATATTAAAATTGCCATTTGATGAACACTACATCATCCAACAGGATGGGAAAGAAATGTAGTGATCAAGCTAATACTGTAAATATACAAATATGAAAACCAAGTACAGAAAGCAATTCCATTAGCAGTGAGACATGCTTTTAAAAAAATTAAATTAAATCCTTCTCTGCTGGAGTAATAACCAGGAATTAGAATTAATAGGCACAAGCGAGGCACCCTCAGCTGAACTATAAACTTTATGAAAAATATGTTCATTATACAAAAAAACTTCCAGTTCTGCAACTCATTTGCACATGTGTAACTGTGCATTATCTTACTGCTTATTATTGCTGGTGAGTTCAGGCACAAAAAGAAAATAACTATCAATACATTCAGCATCTGTTCAGGGCAACATGCGCCAATAGCAGCGAGGAGATGGGGAAGAGAGCAGCAGTGGCACTAATCAAACATACTTTTCCCACTGGTGTTTGGGGATGTCTTCCTCCCAAGACGGGGTGTCCCCTGTGGAGACAGGATACATTCAGACACAGCAAACACAGCACCCAAATGCAGAAAAGCAAACTGTTCCCTAAAACTCAGCAGCACCTTCTTTGCACGAGTTACTTCAGAAAGAAATCTAGAGTGATGCTCATTTGTGTTCGGTTGGCACAGCTAGATGTTGACAAGTTCAAGGCCAGGACAGATTTATAGTCTGAAGTGGCCTGTCCAGTGAAGGATGTGTACTGTGAAAAACAGCTAGGACACAGACCGGAGACGGGGCTTTGGAGAAGTTGACATGGGCGTACAGCAGCACAGCAATATCTTTGTGTCCTGCTTCCAAAGCTATAGACAGGGCGTTGCTTTCATCCTGGACATTTAAGGGAGAGATTTAAAACGTTACAGAGCAAATCAATTTTAATACAATATTAAATTAATTACCTATGGTGCAAACAATTTCATCCTTATAAATAAATTTTTAAAAAAAAACTTTAAAATTCAAATTATACAGACGACATTTTTGTACTCCCCCCCATTAACACAAATGGGGCTGGAAGTAACTCAGAATTGCTTGCAAGTCCAACAAATATGTCACATTCAATAAAAGCTTAACAGCTAAAAGGCCCAACATATACAGTTAGGTTCCTTTAAAAAGATATGATTTCAAGGTTTGCTATAGGAAAAAAATAATTTATTCTAGTTTCAGTAACAGCTCATACAATGCAGATCTTGGTGTTCCACTATGGTGACACAGAACATGCAAACACAAAGCCAGTTTATTTTTCTATCTTTGATGAACAGAAAGCAACATTAAAGGCTACTTTAAAATTACTCAAAAAATGTATAGTATTGTGTGTTGCTTTAATATAACTAACATTTAATAGAGAAAGGCCAGTGAGTTGCAGAGAGTACTAAAAAGTGTCTTGCTCGACGATTTTACTGACCAGGTTTTGTCACATAGACGATTTTCAGAATCTGGTCACCTAACCCTAACTGTCAAAAAAAGTGTAATACACATGTACCTCTAATTTATTTCGGTAGTTACTGTACAGCTTTGGGATATAGCAGTAATAAATGTAAACAGTCTGACAAAAACCACAAAACTAATGCTTCCTCTTCCTTTCTCCTGCTCCACCCATCCCACCACCTTCCAAGTGTTTTATTGCCATCTGGTGGCAGGAGAAACACAAATTTTGTGCCACAATACTTTGAACTGTGAAGAAAATGTATTTAAAAATAAACTTGGAAGTACATGCATATTCAAAAATTCATAATTTAGATGTTCCTAACAAGGTACAGGCGCATAATATAAATGTTTACGTGCAAACTACCATACCACACCATACATACTGTAGGACTACTGTGCTGATAAGCGACAGTGGCCTACAGAACTTAATGGGGTTGGAATTTCGGGGAACTCACACTGTCACTCAGAGTGGCATCACACCCTGGCTGCGCTAGGAGCAGCTTGACAATCTCCACGTGGCCATGCTCGCTGGCGCACATGAGGGCAGTGGAACCCTCATCGTCCTGCGCATTGACGTCAGCACCACACGCCAGCAGGGCCTTCACCATATCCATCCTCCCGTGGCTGACGGCCAACATGAGAGCCGTCTGGCCTGCCTGGAGGCCACAGTAGGCAGCTCAGATGTTACAAGTTATTTCTTATAACTATTTGTGCAGTTTCAGTCAAAGGATTTTATACATGCTGAGCTTTCAAGACACTTTATTTGAAATAACTTAAGCTATTCAGCATTTAAAAGTGAACATACAACTCCCCCATACAGAAGGCACAGTAAAGTCTGAGAAGTATTTTCATCTATTACAAAACAAAATTCTGGATCTGCACTTAACTGCGCTAAGGATAACAGAAAATGTAAGCATTTACATGTTTGCATTCGAAACATACAAGTTTACAATTTAACAGACTAAAACTAAAAGAATAAAACTCATGAAGGCTAAAAATAAAAAAAAAAATCATTCTATTGCCATGATCCTTAAAGGGCTCAGTGTTCAGAAAACACGTCTTGCTCTTCTCAGCAGTGAAACATCAACAGTGCACTAACCTGGCTAGCTTTGGCATTGACATCCCCCTTACTAAAGAGCTCCTCCACCACCCTCATGTCTTTCGAAGCCTCCACTGCAGCCAGGGCAGCGAGCATGATGGGAGTATACCCAGCCTTGTTCTGTTGATTGACATTGCAAACATCTGCAACAAAAGCAAGGGCATAAGTTTCCTTCAGCTCCAGCCTTGTGAGGAAGATGGGAGCCTTGCAAACATCACTGTGTGCGTGTATCAGGGGGGCACTGAAGTGATGGAGCGGAGGGGAGGTGGGTCTGGCATCTAGAATTTGTTTGGGTTGCTCCTACCTAAACTGAATTTATGTGGATGTGTTAGTTTAAACAAATAATATAATGTCCTTTAGTCCTCTTGAGCACCTTGCACATCATTATTTACATTACATTTGCTGCACTTCACTGTACCTCCTCCAACATTATGGTTACTGACAATCCAGCTGACATGGACGTACACATTCAATTGCATAAGAAGCAGCACAAACTGAAAAACTTCACTGTGACTTCAAAACTTGTGTTTGTCAAAAAAGCAAATATACTCATTTCTGTTATTAAAAGCTGTTTGCACAAAATAGAGAAAAACGTCTCCATACAACGAACAGAACTGCACCAAACAGTAAGAGATTTATTTTTTTTTTTTACGATGACTGTAGGGTGATAAATCACTGAACCACTGACTGTTGAACAGCAACTAGAGAGAGTCCAGTTGTACAAGTGATAAACAGTTCACATACAATGATGAGGCAGAACAATAAAAAGACAAGTTAAGACCTCAGCACAGTCGAGTACTCTTGGTCAGGACACTTACTCTGAATTCATACAGTAGAGCATACAGCAGAATTACACTGCTGGGTAATGGGCGAATCATTGGAAGTAGCTTAGTATACACACCTAAACTAAGCTGCTCTGGACAAAAGCACCCACTAAAATAAAAAAGATTTATAAAAATAAACACTACTAGTAATCTATAAATGCATATATTTGGTTCATAGACAATTAGCAGTGTAGGACTGGATTATGTGTAGTTAAAAGGGGCTGCATTTCCCCACCTATGTTTACCAGATGAACTATACAATACCGGCATCCAGAAGTTTCTTCACAATCTCGAAGTTGGAGTGGGACACACTGTAGTGAAGGGCTGTGTTGCCATTGCCGTCAGCCATGTTGACAATGTGCCGCAACACAGTGAGCGACACTCCCCTGAAGGCAGCCAGGTAGTCCTCCACCATGGCTGGCACTGCCGACTTCTGACTAGACACCCTGAACCACTCGTGCTGGAGCGTGTTCAGACATGCCCTCTGCAGGCCACACAGAGAACTGCAGTCAGCAGAACTTGCCAACAATGGTAAACAGGAACATGAGTCGTCAGAAAGCTATTTTGCAATCTCTTTCATATGCAAGAAAGCAATGGGTCTGTATGTTAACTATCGATTTTTAAATGTGTGCATAAATTCTAAAGAGCTTTCAACTCGTATAGTCAGAAGAAGGCATTCTGAGAAGCAAAACAAAAGTTGTAAAGTGTTTGTCCTCTGCCAGTACATAGCTGGACCTGTCTCAAAATACTGGCCTCAAGATCCAGTGCTCAAGGCAAAAAATCTTCAGTACCATGTCAAGCACAAAATATAAAACCGCCCTGCTTCTTACAGACTTAATTCAAAAATGGGATTCTGGTTAAGAAACCTAGATATTTTGCTACTAAAAATAGAGTGGAATGCCAGAATATAGAATGTTAAAAAAAAAAAAAAACCCAGCCAGTGAAAATAGGAATTGATGTTTCATCTCTCAGTTTACAGAAAGTAAAATGTTTATTTCATGGGAGTAATTAAAAGATGCCTGCAAATTCCATCGTGAAGCTTATAGATACATACATTTCATCCTTGAACATACTGGGCTGAATTACATACTTGGGTAATATCAAAATGACATTAACTTCATTATTTACATTAAAATAAGCTGCATTGTACATAAGCAAAAGAGGAAAAAATAAGCCATTATTTCTACCACAAAGTTCACCCAGGGACAAACTATGCTCACCATGTCCTTGCTGTTGACAGCTTTTGAGTCACTCAGGTGGTTCTTCAACACATTACATGCTGACATCATTTTCTCACTTAACTCGTACCTAAGAGAAGAGAACAATGCACTTGTCTGTCCAAAATTACACATCACAGATATGCACAAAAATGGAATTATGTGAACTGATGGACTGAACTTAGGGCAGAACAGCCTACCTCTCTCTAATCTCCATCTTCTGCAGTTCATCACCACTTTGCTTCTCTGCTACTCCTGTGTCACCAAGCTCATCCTTGGCACCCGCCTCTAGGCTCTCCTCTGCTCTGTACTCGTGTCCCTCACCACCAGACTCCTCCGAGCTGCTATCTTCAGAGCTCGAGTCCTCGCTTGATGTTGTTTCATACCTCAAACCATATCAAGAACATCCATTAAAATTGACAACTGAGCAAATTCAGGCCGCAAATCAATAATAATTTTGAAAATAGCCAGCATAAGAAAAAGATAGCCACAATAAATACTAAAGTATAAAAACCAAGAGCAAATTAAAAGGTAAAAATATCCAAATCATATACTGTCAACAGAAAGCAAAATACATGTTAGGAACAAACATCTATTTCATGCCTGTCACCGCTAAAACTTGTTGCTTTTTAGTGACTCTTATTTGGTCATTTCAGACTATTAATTGTGTTGGGGTTAGCGATGAGGTTTGAGACAGGGTTTTTTTTTTTTTTTTTTTTTTTTAAATACAACTCACTACTATTCAGATTAAAAAGGTTAAAGATGTTGCTGATCTGATTAAAGATTCAGTTTAAAAAAAATACAGCTTGTAATTCTTCATATCCAAAAATGTTAATGTTGCGCTAAAATAATGTGGGATAGACATGGGCTAGCCATATCCTTTTCCATGCTTTGCCTTGTTCCTGGGAATCACATTTTAAACAGTTAATGTTAAAAAATAATGCAACTCAATGCATTTAATATATTTATGCAACATAATAGTCGTGCTACAATGCCAACAACACTCCTATTTAAATCACTCACCCTCCATTGACGCCTACAAACTGCAGGTTCTTTTTAGTGCCGTTGGGGCCTGGCCCAGCGTCTTTCTTTTTCATGATGGACTTGAGAGTGCTCTGGCTACAGGTTTGTGCTGAAGCAGGTAAGAGGGAAAGGTATGACAAATAGCACTTTTATACAAATGAGCAGTAAAGAACAGCCCTAAGACACTTCAATGTTGTACACCTGTCAAAACTGATTGACCCAAGGCTTCTAACAGAGACCTATTATTGTGGTAAATCACAAAAAATCTTTATATTGTATTTACAGAGCGAAAATGCTTTAGTTGTTAAATGATTCATTTTCTTGTACAATTTGATGAAAGCTCTGTATACAAAAATAACCTGTTTATCAATCATAAATACAGGGCAATTCAAAAAGAATTTGAACAATCTGTAAAGTAACTTTTTCTCAATCTTACAGATGCTCAATATACTACGTTCACATGATAGTTACTGAGTTATAGATTTACGATAGTCAAATTCTTTTTGAATCATCTTGTATAAGCAATCAAATACTAATTATGATGAAAACAATGGTACGTCTGAGGCATTAACAAAGTTGCTAAAGGTGCTAAAGTTGAAAATTACAAACCATCTTCTTTCAGCCAGTTTACCCCCCCTTTAAAAAAAAAAAATAAATAAAAAAAAGCAGTGGGGAGCAGCAAACGTTCACAGGTCCTCTGTCATTGTGCTGAAATTAACATACATGGTCCTTACTTGAATAAAAAAATTCCCTTTCAAATACAAGTCTCTAAATTCTAAAACTGTACCACAGGCCAGAAATGTTATGCAAATTGAAGCGTTTACAAAACCAAACACTCAAATATGTTAAGTACAGGTCTTTCAAGGCCAATAATGCACCAAGAAGGGAACCCTTCCTCTGTGCAACTTGCACTAGTAGTCTAAATGAAGTGAAAAGGGGCAATAAAATTGGAAGTAGAGCTCCTCCCCTTCATATGTTCAAGATCATTGGGAAACTTTCAAACAGAGAGACACAGTGACGCATAGGTGTACCATGCAGTGCAGAGGTTAGTTGCTGGCCCATCAGGCTCTTATGCTCTTGCTTCTGTGATGCAGAAGACAGGGACACCGCAGCTTGCATCTCAGTGACTTCTGGCTGATCCTGGTCTGTTTCAGACCAAAAAAAAGCCCAAATCCAAAGTTAAAACACCGCAGACTGAGTATGCAAACCACAGTCTGCATCAAGACAAAAAGACCCATTTAAAAGCTCTATTCTTGTTTCTGAGCACTTTGGCAATCTTTCCACATTTAACTCAGTTCAGTGTGTTTGGGTTTATGCAACAGGTATGTTATTGAGTGATTAATTTGACAAAATCACGGTGTTACCCATCAGAGCTCAAACTACTCACCTGAGCAGTTTATACACCCTACCAAACAAATTTACATAAGTATGTAGCATGTTTTCAAAAATACAACTAACAGAATTATATCTGACTGCAAAACAGCACTTCCACCATAAAGCAGTTAACAAAAACATGAAAGTTAAAACAAAAAAGTACTTTTTCTATAAGCTCAGGAAATGTTCGTTTACTCCCAAAATTTTTTGAGAATACTCAGAACGTAGTCGGTTAATGCAAACACAGCACATATTACGGGTAAAAGCGTTTAATTTCGTAGCTTAAAAAAAAAAGAAAGAATAAATAGTGTGAGCTTAAAAAAAATAAATGAGCTAACTCCTGGCACACCACCAGAGCTCCAATGAATATTTCTGGGTCAGCAGCAGCTTGTTTGACCTGTCAAATACTATCAGGACCAAGTTCATCCAAAGACCCAGCAGCACGAGCTTCCTCCCAGCTCCCAGCAAGAGCCCAGATCCCGAGGCAAAGCGGCAGCTTGGACTCTAGCCACCCTCTTCAACGCTGTAGGATGGTGCTCTCATTAACACTTTGTAGCGCACTGCTTTACACACTTCATACTCTAGCCATCATCTTTCTCAAAGAAATAGTGTCTCTAAAAAAGCCTACAAATATACAGCCAGACTGAAAAGTAATAGCCAGCGAATATATTTGCCAAAATGGTTGTCTCCAGGTGCTTAGGTTTCCTCCCACCTCCAAAGACATGCATTTCAGGAAAACTGCTCATTCAAACACACGCACTTTAGGTTCTAAGCCCATAGCACGTCTGTGTGACGCTTTGTGGTTGCACTGCGATGAACTGGCACCCCACCCAGGATGTACTTTCTTAGCATAGCATGCAAGTGATTCTTAGATAAACTCTACCATGACCAAGATAAAGTTAAAAGATGAATGGAAGAATGGATACCTTTTAAACATAACACATAATGAATAGGAGGGAGCATTAAAATCTTATGTTGAGAATACTCAAGTAGGCGAAATTAAAACCTCTAGGAAAGGTGCACAGAATCCCAGAATTTTTTGGGAATAATGCAACTGCATCTACAGGCATTTTATTTGTGCGTTTCTTACCCTTTACTGTGCTTGCGGAGCCTCCACAGAGCTTCAGGATGTCCTCTGAGCTGGCATGCTTCATCACGGAGTTGATAGATGACAACGTACTAACCAACTGGGTGTTAATGGAACCAATCTGGCTGTGAGGCTGTCCAAAGGCATCTGCTAGCTCACTGTAATTCTCAGCCAGCAGCATCTGCTGCTCCTGAAGTAGCTTCTGCACCCTCTCTATGTAGTGGTCCAGCTCTGTTGCCATTTCAGTCCTTGGCCTCCAAGGCTGCAGAACAGGAAGTGGGTGAGTCACTTGCTCCTCTCCAACACCGACGTTTCTTGTTTTCACAGGGTCAGGGAGCCGAGAGGGACCGCAAGCAATGTTTCTCGTCTTCAAGCCCACCAGAAAGTTGTCATTTATGTTGGTCAGGCCAACTCCATTATCTTTGGTTTTAATTAATGATGGCTTGTCATTAGTGGCTTCCCCGCTTACAGAAGTACCCACAGCAACGGATCGAGTTTTTACCACCTTTTCAAGATCTCTCACAAGCCCGTCTCCTACAGAAACTGTCTTGGTTTCTATCCGAGTTGTATTGGTATGCTTCTCTTGAGTGCTCACTCTTGTATTTGTACTACAGTCTGCAAAACTGCTGCTTTCTGTGTTGGTGAATTTAGTTAGACTGCCAACTTCAGTATTTGTTTCTTGGGAAATAGTTTCAGGTATAGCCATTACTTCAGAATCAAACATGCACATCACATCTGTGTTTGTGCCAAGAGACACCACATCCTTTTTAGGACCAACTGTTACATCCACCATACAATCTCCACATCCTATCGACTTGCAGTTCTTAGTCTTATCTTGTCCTAACTTACACACACCTGAATTGCCCACAGCTTCTTCTGTACCAACTCCAGTTTCACAAACAAACAGTTCTGCCCCTACCTTTTGATTACATGTTACGATATGACTCCCAACACACTGATCATGGGCTTCAGATCTTTTCTTCACCATCCACTGATTCATCAGTACATCTGGACCTACAGCAACATGCCGCAGTTCTGGTCTGCATGAAACACCAACTGTTTGTGACCGAGTAAGGCTTTCGGTGTAAACATCGCTATAGTCCACATGGTTTCCCACACCTTGACTTAGCATGTGCACCGTGGCATCCACAGCAGTGCTGTACATTGCCGGTTTGGCCATTAGCCCTTTATCAACTTTCTTCCTCAATCCTGCCGCCTGAAGCTCTAGCTTCAGCTTGCCCATCTCCATCTCATGTGTGGTTTCCTTCAGCTGTACCTCCAGCCTGTAGATCTTCTCTTTGAGGGCTTCAATAGTCTGATGCTGCATCTCAATTTCCAACTCAGTCTCCATGGTCACACCTAGCATGGCTTCCGTCACACCAACAGCTACTGTCGTCACCTCCAGCTCAGTTTCCACAGCAACATCTCGACAGTGTTGCAATGACTTGCGGTAAACAACAACATTATGCATATTTTCATCTGAACCCACAGCAACAGATTTATGCTCTTTCATGCTCTTTTTCTCCACTGGAGGTTGTACACTACGGCTCTCCTGGCTCTCATAGCCATTTTCATTGATTTTTCTCCCAAGCTCTTGCATTTCAGCTGTCAGCTGCCTAAACTCCTCCAGCCTCTGGGAGCTCTGCTTGGTGCTCTGCAGCTCATCCTCTGAATCAATGTGCAGTTCTGAACCCTTTCCAATTTGGGAGAGATGCTCAAAGTGGTCTGCACTGCCAACGCTGTATGATCGCTTCCGAAATGCACTTAATGGACTCTGGCCAGAGGGTGTTTGGTTCTTCAACTGCAAGGTAAGCTGCCTCTTTTCCTCCTGCAGGACTGAGATCTTAACTTGAAGGATGGGTATAGTCTTGACCTGCTCCTCCAGTTCCTTAAGTCTCTTGAGCGCCACCACCATTTGCTCCCTGATGTGTTGCAAGTGCATGGGACTGATAGCAGTGACTGGTGTTGTCATTCCTGAGCTCATAGGACTGTGGCGAATGGAGCTGCCAAACGACTGGTTGAAACTAAGGCTGTAGTCCCCATTAGGCTGGTACCCATTGTGGATGATCTGATTTGGGCCACTTGAAGAAGAAAGTGAACTGTTAGAGCCCATCCCTCCAAAGCTTGCAAGTCTGCGGCGAGGAGGCTCCTTGAAGTAGGGCTCTAGGAGCAGCCGGTCCTGTTCTAGCCGTCGACGCGTCTCCATCAGTGTCTTCTCCACTTGTGGATTGCGTCTCAGTATGTTGGGAGACGGTGGTAATGGCTTGCCTTCCAGGTTGCCAAGGGATGCTACAGGCACCTCATGGGTCTGGCCAGTCCTGGTGTGACTGAGGGGGAGCTGCTTCTCGGCTGCGCTGAAGAACGGAAATCGTTTGCTCTCATCGCTGCTAGAGGAGGAGAGCGAGTCATTTGATGCCCATTCAGACTGGGTGCTGGTGTTCCGGTGTGCTGCTCCAGGTTGGGCTGCTTTGGACCTTCTCTGGATATTTACCTTTTTGATTGTATTGCCCCTCTCTATGTCATCCACATATTTAAGAAAGTCAAGGTCTAGTTGATAACCATAGGGGGTCTCCAGGGAGTATGGTGCCACAGAGTCCTTGTCATCTTCAGCAATACTATCTGTTTTTTCTATGGGAGAAACAGAGAGGAAACCCAAGTTATTTATAATTGTCAACTGATCTTCCACAAAAGGTTGCAGGATTAGTGGAGTACAGTGAAGAAGCTTCAGGAAATCAAAATAAGAGCATAACGTGACTAGACAATATTTTCTCAAGCTTTGCAGAATTCCCACAGTAATGACCATATAACAATTTCTATTTTGCTGCCTTAATCTCCAATCAAACACAAAAAGCTTCTATGAGATTCAATGAATAAGTTAAAATGAACACCTGAACTGAAAATTCACTAAAACACAAACAGCTAATTTTCAATAAATTTACCAAACAGAATACCCTGATCTTAACCTGCCTTTGGATTCGTTTGATCCATTTTGGTATATAATACTAGCTCTTTTGATTAAACCATTATAGTAGCAATACCTTTATGTGAACATCTTTTTATACATATTTAGTAGTTCTTTAAGTATTATTTTCCCTACGTTCCAGAGTTGAATTGGATATATCTTTCCAGATTTAACTAACAGCTACATGCAAAGCTTGGCAAAAGGTTCCTGAACATTCGCTAATTCTATGCCATATTAAAAAGCAATTTTGATGAAAGGTACAGTTGTGACAAAAAGGGATAAGTCAGTGAGTAAACATACCACAGATAAAATATAAACAGGCAACAGCAGGGCACACAGCCACAGAAAATAAGTATACTATAGAATAAATGACTGGATTCTGATTCCAAAGGGAAAAACATTTTTAAAAAAAATCACTAGTACTTTCTATGAAGTTCAAATTCCATTTCTAAAACTTGCAGCTGTGTATTAAATAAGCTCCATGTTAGCTAAACAATTCCAGCAGAAAAGTATACATTTGGACTGCAGTCTCCTTCTCAAATACTGAGAGTTATGAAGTTGACAGGAACTTCTGACTGCAGACTGTTACTAAAAGCAACTACAGATCCTCTTCAGTGGGTCTTACAAAGCATGTCTCTTTCAGTCAGACTACTGAGTGAAGCAAGAACATGCTAACACAGCTTAGGGAAACCAAAACCCTCTTGTTCTACGGTCCCTACTTACCGAAGCCTTAACAACACCCGCTCAGTCCCCTTCTCCCTGCACTCCATCATGGGTTGAAAGCTCAAACACAAGCTCCAGCTCTTGCTCTGCGCAGTCTCAGCCTTTTTGCTCACTCCATAAGGGGGAAAAAAATCCACTACTCGTGTAAACTTGTCTAAGTAAAACAGGGTCTGTGATAGACCAATCTGGCAGTCCAATCAAACTGTGCCATCCTTTGGTCCTGCCCGCACCCTGAACCAAACTTCTCCTGTTATTCAAATTTTCAATAATCACGGACTATTAAACATGCATTTATTGTACTCAACCAAAGCACTAACCTTAGTGTACATGTGAAACAAGCTGACCGTTCACCCACAACAGCAAAGTTTAAACAATATTTATCTTTTCACTAGAGACATTATTAAGTGATCTGGTAAGTTGTCTATTTACTCAAATCTTAAGAAAATAAATATGGATTTTTAAAATCACGAACAGTAACAATGAGCACTAAAAACAAAGGCAAAAGGCTATTTATTCATGATGGCTATTAGTCAATAAAACAACCAGTACAAATTTAAGATAAAAGAACCAGCTTCAGCAGTGTTTCCTGTCCATGTTAAGACTGAATTTTTGTGCATTTTTATGCAATGACCAGTTTAGAAAACTGGTAGACTATGCTGCTTAGAACTGCAGGCATTTTCCAGAGAGTACTTGTTGTCAGATAAGTTAATTTAGATTTCACTCAAAAAGATAGATGTTTAAAAAGTCATGAATTATCACTGGAAACGGTTGTCTGTGTCACCCTTGGTCAAGGGCCGGCCTGCATAAAATCCACATCAAAAGTAAATTTAGGATTAGTTCCCATTTCTCTGGCAGGCAAGCATGCCTCAGAGAACTTTTTATCAAATATAATGGGCATTTCATGATAGATATACTCAGTGTGATGAAATTCAACTGATTCAATACATGGGATAGATTTTAAAAAATTAAAATATGCACATGCTGTGCAGGAAAACACTAAGTGTTTAATTTATTTAGTTTAGTTTAAACGAGTGCTTGCCGGACACATAAGTTTAAATTCCTCTATGCAAGAAAATTAGACCAAAACAAGGCAAAACCAATAACAAAAGGTCTATTAAATTTCAGCAGATATGTTTTCATGAAAAAGTAATTACACACACCAAGTCAAAGCCTTTTTGTAAATGCTAAAAGTAGCTTCAGTTCAAATCTAAAACAGAAAACTAAGTAAAATAAACGCAAGAAATGTTACGGCACAATTTTGAAAGCATGTTAAGTGCATAAGCAAATTACGTTCTTCACAAAAAACTGAATCACTGAAAGTGAAACATTTGATGAACCAGGTGACCAATACAGAACCGTGACAGTACTGTTAATTTCTGGTTGTTTCATCACACTTTACATTCAAGGCAGCAAAGACTGATTTGGTCTCAATGGAATAAATATAATAACGCTGTTCCAGTCAGTATAGGAGTAACATCGCACTGTCGTGTAAACAATTACAGACACTGAGACCTATCCAAGGAATTAAAGTCAGCATTTAGTTCATAGGTCTATCAATGAACCTATACTCACAAACATGTCTGAAAACATATTCTGAAACAAGGCAGTCAACTTAAGAGTTCTAAAACAGACTACTAGTTAGACAAATAGAAAGCTTACCTGAAGTTTATATATACCCACACACACACTATAAAATGTTTAGGTTGGTTAGGAACCAGTAGTCCACACCTTGAACTAGATGCTCACTTATGCCCTTACGGGGTTAACTGAGGTCTGGGAGAAGTGCTGAAAGCTCTCCGCTCTTGGAAACAGCTCTGGGTTGGGTATGAGGGAGCCATCTGCATATCCTGACACATCAGCACGCCACCAGCCTCTGTCCACTGGGAGGGTCCTTTCTCATGCGCGCCCCTGGAATTTCCTGGCCCAGCCCTCCAGAGCCCCCGCTGGCCAGGCTGTGCTTAATCACCCCGCCCCAAGGTGTCTGCAACGATCTTGCTACCGCTTTTGGCGCCATTGAAAAGGTCTGCACAAAACACGCTGCTGCAACATCGCATTTACAGCCCTCTCTTTCTCTCACAGAGGAAACAGAGGCCTTAATTAAACAGTAACCTACGTGCAGAGTGAAGGAGGGAAACGGCTGCCAGCAGCAGAAACCCAGCTGAACGCTGCTGCAGGAAAACAATTCTCTTTCCACTGCCCCCCCCGCAGAAAAGTCATATAAAATACAATAAGAAACCATCTATCCAACTTAACTGCTGTATTTCCTGTTTATGGTTTCTAGGTGAGGTGGAATTTGAAAAATGAAAACAATGCAACAAATACAAAACTAATGCCTTAATACCAGACTGCTGCTTCTGGGAAAGCAGGTTCATTTCCTGACCATTTAAATCACAGGACGTATCAAAATTACCATTTCGGCCAAGAGGAAGTTGATAGCAATAAGAATTCACTTTCTGCACAACCCATAAAGGGTATCCAATGGAAATCTGAGGAAACAAAGGCCAAGAAATCTCGAATATCTCTTTAAAATGTCCTCTAGGTTGCTTTGGGTATGAAAAAAAAAACAAAAACATCTTTATAATGAGCTCTGGAGAATGTCTGCAAAGTAGTGGTAGTACACAGTTTAAAAAACACACACAAAAATAAAACAGTTAATATTTATATAATAATCTGAGAGGAAACCACTTCTGAAACAAAGATGTTCTGCACTGTTGTGTGTTGCAGCCCATCGACAAGGATAGAGAAACCCAACATCCTGGATCCTGCACACAACAGGGTGGTACACAGCTTCCTTTTTAACAATCATTTCTGTTACTACTTTACTAAAATGGAAAGAAAAAGGTGCTTTTTCAAATTCTGGCAAAGTCGCAGTTGAGCCAGCTTGTTTGCAACATGGAGCACGAAGCCTCCATTGGTGGACGGATTTTGTTTTCTGTGGCCTTCCGCCAGAACAGCGGGCAGCCCAGTTTCCCTGTGGCCCCAGTTACACAGCAGCAATGGCGAAGGTGAATGGTCGGCAGACTGCTGATCACTCCCTCCTCGTGCCTTAAATACATTCAACCGAGAGAAAGAAAGAAAGAAAGATGTGGACAGACATCTACACCCTGATACTGTGATCATACTGGCAAATCTTACAAACATGTATACTACTCCAAGAGTCAGAATAATATGATGTTTTAAAAGATCGACTCTAGAATGATGTGAATTTGTCTTAAAAAAATTTAAAAACTCACTGACGATAGATTAAAAATGACATACACTGAAATCCAAAATAATACATGGAGACTGTTTAATTTAGAACAGTTTTAGTTTAAACAGTTAAGACCTAAAGTTCAACAAATACTGAATGCGCTTTTCCCCCCTCCCCACCCTGTTTACAGAAACCACAAAATGTTGGGGGGAAAAAGGCTGCTTGTTCTCATGGGAATTTCTCCTGTTTTATGGTAAAATTCCAAAACAGACACACTTGCACCAGTTTAGCATCAGTGTGTCTGAGAATATATTAGAAACTTACTGCACAAGGGACACCATAATGCTGGCAACAAAATTTTTTGGAAACCTTTCTGATGCGAGTATCAATCTTTTGGCCATTTTAATTCAAAAAGTAACTGAAATTTTTACAAGCATAATGAAGGCCATATGCCCATAGAAAGAATTTCCCCCTTTAATTAACAGTATTATTCACAGAAATACTTAATAGTCTTGTTTATAACCACCAGTGTTACCATAAAACATTTCAAGGCTTCCTGAACTGGACAGAATTCTGAATTTAAAAGATGCAGAAGTCACATGTGAACAGAAAGCATTAAAAAGTTTAAAAAAGCTTGAGGTTCAAGAGTGTCACACAGTGGCACAGCAGGCATTGCTGGTGGCTCACAGCCCACGGAGTGTATGCTCAAGTGTGAACTGAATCCTTGTTAAGTTTATGTGGAGTTGGCATGCTTTCACCAGGTTCATGGGGGTTTCCTCTGGGTGCACTGGTTCCCTCCCACAAAGAAAGAGAAGAGTCCAAAGAAACACTTTTCCAGTGAATTTGTGACCCTAAATTGCATGCACTCTGCATGTGTGTGCATGTGTTACATTGATTTGTCATTCAGATGGAAAAAAGGTTGTGAAGAGTAGTGCATCTCACTATGTCATTTCCCTTGGATAAAGGTATCAGCTCAGTACTAGTCATATGCCAGTGACAAAAGATCAGCTATCACATCAGCCTGTTTCACCCATTAGTACAAATCAATAGTTGTGCTATAAGAGGTCCTCCTTAACAAAAATGTGTAATAATTTATAAATGAACAAACTGGGAGATAGCTGACCTGTTGAATGATCAAGGTTGTTACACACTGGTCACTCACACATAACTTAGATTACTTTAAATAGGTCACTCAAGGTAGGAAACCTACACAATGCTGTAAAATACTAAAACAAAGAAATGTTAGAATAAATATTAAATATAAGTAGTGCAGAAAAAGGGTGGGTCTGATGTAGGAGTGCCCATATAAAAAGCCCCCAGAACTCTGCTCACCAGGCAACCTACATTAGTAGAAAACACAGTGCTCTTGTCCTGCATTCATTTGAAAGTCCATTTTTAGGTCGCACCAAATAAACTGTGGTGATCCACACCTTATTTCTAATTACTAGAAGTGTATCTACGTACAACAGTGGGCCATTCAATGTTCTAGACTTTCTATGTGTGTGTTTAACTGCAAGCATAAATGCTTACTTTCATTAAAGCATCGATGTAAAACCTGTGCACACAGCCAAAAAAGTGACATGGAAAATTTGAGAAAAGGACAAGTCTGCTTGTTTGACTGACCTAGAACTCCCTTTGCTGAATGACAAAAGTATGAAATGAGAGGATTCCGACTTTCAAGATAAGACAGTAAAACACAGCAGAAGCAGAGGGATTACCTGAAGCAATGCCATTAACGTGTATCATGTGAGCCATGGGTGCCGCTGATCGCTGTAACTTCCACACCGGGATGCAATGCAAACAGTCATGCAAATGCCATGCATTAAGTCCTGCTCACCATGCAACCTGCAAACTGAAGGAAACAGAAAGTTAATTTTTGTTGACTTAACAGTCCCAGGACAAACAGCAGATGTAATTTAACATTTTCTGCAATTATTTTCCAACATTAACAGCAATTTCTTGTTATCTGAATCTACCTAGTCACTGAAAATGGGCCAGATACTGAAATTTTGGATGCCAAGTGCATATTTCCCATTGGTTTAAAAGGGGAAACAAAAGAAATGCATTCCCTGACCCTCTGAGAACACCTATAATACCACCAACCCATGATTTTAGAATGATAAAACACTATAAAAGTCAAATACCTAACTAGAAAACACAATGTCATTTATTTGCATGTTTATAATATATGGTAAAGTATGTACAATACATTTTGCATGTTAGTGCCTCCCCCAACATTTAAATAAATAGGTTTACTTAAAAAAATTAAACAGTTAAAAACATTGCATTTAATTTAAATAAGGCAAACCGCTTTTACTGGGTGCTAAATGAATGGAGAAAAGAACCTTGTGAGGTGTGCTGTGTGTCAGAGGGAGGCAGAGGCCACTGGAGTCTGACAGGAGTGTGTGCAGGAACTGAAAGGGATGGGGGGGGGCTCAAAATGGAACTTTGCCTTCATGCAAGGCTCCTGTTCATGTCACTCATTATTGAACACGATAACAACGTCATTGTGTTCACATGCTCTAAAGCTTTAAGTTTTCTTGTCCAGCACAGGAACAATTTTCAGTTGCATTCCTCCTCCTTCCACCTCCCGTTCCTCTGAAGACCGATGGGCATCCAGCTGAATTATCTAGCTTAAATCGCAGTGAAATGCGGTGCTGCTATGCAAACATTTTCATGTGAGCACGTGACTCACAGTGGAAACACCATTCACGTGCGAGTGTGTTTCAAACTTTGGCTTTGGATGAATTTGAAACCATATAAAATAGTTTATTGCAAAATAGTTTATTACTGTACACTACAGGGTACTGTTTAATATGTACTTGTAGATTTTTTTTTTAATCTATTTTGATTTTTGTTCATGTTTTTGATTTTTTGAATGTGGATAAGCGTCAAATAAAAATTTGTTATAGCAAATTATGCCAATGTTTAAGTATTAATTTTCATGGCTGTTAAGGGTGAAGATTCAGATACAGAGAGTTCAGATACTGAGGAATTGCTGTATTACCTTTAGCATTCTGCAAGGTGCCATTATCTTTATAAATACTAAAAACTAAAACTCTTACTCTATTCTCATTATTGTCCACTGTCTGTTACTGAGTAACAAATCCCCAGTTCTTTATTCTGCTCCAGCAGAACTGACAAGTCAAACCACTTTAGAGTTCTTCTAAATTAATCATCAGTTTATGCGTACCAAATACAGATAAAATTGTAATTTGTTGAATACACTGTACATACTGACCGAAAAAGAAAACGGTAGCATTCCAGTTCACTGTGCGAGACAGGCAATTTGGAGGTCAAAAGCAGGTAACTTGACACCATGTCTGCCACTGTTGGAGTTACTACTGCCATCTAGCTTTGCAAAGCACAGCTACCTGAAGGCATGTGATTGCTTTTTTTGTTCATTTATAACGGCATAACAGACACAGAACACCTTGAAGCAATAGCATGCATCCAGCAGCTCTGTATAACAGATTCAATCATACCTGAAATTGAAACCTCACAGACAGTGCGGAAAGAGCACAGTAGAAAAGCAGTACTTTCTTTTAAGATCACATTAATATTAAATTAAATCAGGTTATTACAATATTTTGCATGGTATGGGAACTGCACAGTCTCTGAACCGGGTAGCTCTGCAACGGGTAGTGAAGACTTCACTACCCACCATCCAGACCACCTGTAACAAGTGTATTAGGAGAGCTCACATCACCACAGACCCCTCTCCGCCATCTGTTTTCACCACTGCCATCTGGAAGATGCTACTGCAGCCTGAGGACCAAAACCATCAAGGTCAGGAACAGCTTCCTACCACAGGCCTGCAGGCTGCTGAACGCTATCATCTCAGGTCCAATCACCACCACTGTCCATAACTACTGACATTTATCATATGTGTATGTATGTAAACAAGTATACGTTTGTGTGGCTGCGCTGATATAGGTGTACTTGTGTAGATAACACAGAAATATGCATTTTATCTTCATATATACAGATTTCTACCTTTAATCTATCTATATTATCTTTTTATTATTGATTCTCTAAATTATTTCCCCATGTTCTGCGCACTGTGACCTAAGGATGTTCATTCCATGCGCCCTTGTATACCTGTTGTATAAGGGTGTTCGACAAACTATTCTTGATTATACTAGGAATACTTGGGAAATTACTGCAGGATGCTTTTGAGAAGCGTGACACCTGGCTGAGCAAAAACGGTTTACACTTAAGGATATTAAAGTACAATAGGACTTCCTTATGTGTAATTCCTTGTATTGTAAATTAATGGTAACAGGTCAAGAGACAAAAATTTCTTTATAATCATGCTTAGTATATTCTGGTTTTACATAAACCTTTTAGAAAAGCGTAAATGTCACTTTAAACCATCATTTCATCATTCTTTCAGTGACTACCATTCACACTAATGAAAGATTTCCAAATATACAGTAAAACACGAAACTAAGGGCTTTCCAGGCATATGGGCTTATGGAGAGCATGCTGAAGATCACCAGTTAACCAGACAATGTGGGGAGGACAAAAGGACCACTCTGCTACCTGCCCATACAGTGTTACTACGTCTCCCTGCTTACATAAAGTTAAGGGTAGGGCAAGATGTTGAGGTTTTCCCCTTTCTGCACAAGATTACGAAGTTGTTTCTAACTCCTTGCTGCGTTGTGGCTTCTTTGCCACAAATTTAATTGTTATGAATGACCTATAATTTAGTGTTAATATCAATTGTTCTTAATTATGCTACTTGACATGTCTTTTTTTTAAAGTCCTCTCAGGCACTCTTGCAAAGGTGGGCGCTTTATCAAAACCTGCTGATTTGAATAAGATCACACAGGGTGTTGCTTAGTCTTGCATACTATACACATGCTTGGTTTTGCATCTGCAAACATTAATCAGTTCTTTTAATACAAAGTTTTTGGCTCTGAATAAACACTGACTAGAACCAAAGAATTTAAAAAAAGAAAAACATAAGTTACAGTGTATGTTTAGCAACAATGGAAAAACAATTTAAAAACATGTGGAGACTAGACAAGGATATTGTTCATCTTGTAACATGTTCATTCTGACAAACCACTGAAAGAACTAATAAACAATGAGCTACGTGTTCATATTTTGCCACTATGGAAAGGTCTGCCACAAATTAAAAGAGAATACCGGGCAGTCGCTGACAGTTAATTTGAAGATTCCACTGGTAAAACATCAAAATTATTAAAGGGGGTGTTAAATAAAACAGAAATTTGATCCATAAAACTTTTTTTTTAACTTTAATGGACATTTGATAAAAATATGCAGATGAATATTTATGAATACTTGCAGTGTGTACATGAGGTAGAGAAAAATCTTTGCATTTCTTTGAACCAGAATTTTAAAAATTCTGCACATGAAGAAGCAACTGGTGAGAAGGACTCAGCCACAAACCACACAAAAAAGGAATAACCAATATGTCTTAAAAATATTTCTCCGGTAATAGCACCCTGTGTCATTTGGAGCCTATGTTGCACTGTATAAATAAATACAGCGATATTATACTAAGAACAAAAATGGTTATCTATATTTAAAAATCAACCACAAGGTTTTAAATCTGAGGACTCGACTTAGTGTAAAAATATCTAAATCCACCATATTGCACTAAGTGAAAAAAGCCACTGAATAGAAAAAATATACAACCTAAAGACACAGGTGTATAAATTTATATCAAACAAGTTTTCTGGAGCTGTTATGAAACGTTGTTGGTTGATTAACCCGACTGTTTTCCTCAGTTTGGATTTGGGCAGCTAAAAATGCAGCACACGAATGCAAGAGAATCTGGTTAATAAAATTAATCAAAAATATATCACAATGACAGGTAAACATAGGGATTACAACACCTGCCCAACCTACAACAGCACACCTGGCGGCAATACAGATCTATCAGAAATTAAAGACTAGGAAATCCAGATTCATCCACAGATTACTAAGATCACTGGTAAAAATCACAATGACCACCATGGGTGCTTACCTGAATCACTCATATCCACAGACACCATGGGCAGCAGGGGTGACTGGTATTACTACTGGACAGAATTAGCCAGACTCTGCTCCTGCTAAAATAGGTACAAGTTGCAGCTAAGTTTAGCCAAGTTTCTCCCATGACAGGGGTCTTATAAGGGTAACTGGTTCTTTACCTCACTAGGGTGCGTCATATGACTGCTCCCAGCTATGGCAGGATTTTTAATCAAGATTTTCTAATGAGGTCAGAATAATTAAAACAAGCACAGGGTGAGGTGGGGGTTGTACAAGGTTATAGGTCAGAAGAATTGCTGATGGTGAATCCAGCTGCACAGGACAGATGCGAGAACTGAAGCAAAGATGGAAGCAAATAGCAGCACATGGACCCAGTCCAATTCAGTTCATCCGATAATGTACCTCCTGCAAAGCACAAAACAAGATAAAAGTTAAAAAAAAAAAAAAAAAAAAAAAATCTGCACTAACATAAAAAAATACTGTTTTTGGAGCAGTACCATTCTGAGCCTCCACTAAACAAATTCCAAGTATTTTCTTTATGGTGTCTTACAAGGAGAGCTGCAGAGTTTGCTCAGTTCACCAAATAAAACAAATTAACAAAAAAAAAAACAAAACAAAAAAACAATCCAGCAGGGGGTCATTTCACAATGCTAAATCATGGGAATGACTATGCATGGCTACTCTACAATAGACTGGTGTCAGATCCAGGAAGTACCCTAGCTGGCCTCGTGCCCCATGTTTGTCTCAGCTTCAGACCACTGCTGCCCCAGCTTGAACAAGTGGTCAAGGACAATAACTAAGTAGTGAGTGCAAGCGAGAACATTTGTAAATAATTTAGGAATTTTCTGATAAAAAAAATAATTAGGGTAGTTCCCGCATAAAATGTTTACTAATAGCAGGTCAGTTATCACTGGATACGAACAAACCAAGATGCAAGTATGATTGTTACCCAGCTAATCTGGGCCCTGAGCAACTCTGCTTCAAGTAATGGCACCCAGGTAAAACAAAAGGGTACAATAACCAGAGTGTAATGGATGAGCTCTGATCTCAGATTTACACAAGTCCACTGACCATAAATAAAATAACGGAAACGTACGTAGTCAGTACACGCTGGTCCTGTTCTATTCAGTAACCCACAAGTATGTAAACAGACATTTTAAAGTGCTGATTCATCCCCCCCCCCCACATAAAATACCATTTTGTATACAGTACAAATAGAAAAAGCAGAGCATGACAAGCTGACTTTCACTCAGTGAGCTTTAAGGTATCTGCCTCTCAGTGTTAACATGCATTTACATTATTACAATTGAGGCTGATACAGGAACTTCAACAAACATGCTGCTCTTATGTTAAAAATGTCAGCTGGCCTACATATGAAACAAATAAGACAAAGTTTCAGGCAAAAAAGAGAATGTTAAGCAACAGGAACACTTGGCAGACTTTCACATCAATCACTGATAACTTCTTTTCCTAGGCAGGGCCTTAGCCGTCCAGAGCTTACCCCAAAATGTTAGGGTACTAGGCCGAACAGGGTACACTCCCGACAGAACAAATCCATAGGAGGTAGCCACAAAAACACAGTCGTGCACTATGGGCAATTTAGAGTTACCAGCACACCTGAAACAGATGGTCTGTGGGAGGAATTTAAAGGATATGGAGGAAGCCCACAAAAACATAGGAAGAATATGCCATCTTCACACAGACTGAACAGGGATTGGACCTACAAACACATGAACCAGGTGCTGGGAGGCACCTGCACTACTGGCTGTGCCACCTTGCACTGTCGTTTAACTTGAGCAGTTTCACTTCATTTGGCATAAATTTACTGAGCCAAAGCCTTTAAGGTTCAGCTAAATACATAATGGCTTCCACAAACTCTACCCTCTACCAGTTGGTCTCTATTAGCAAGCTATTTTGTATTTAAACAAAAGATAAACAGTAGAAAGGATCCACATGGCAACAAGATTGAAGGATGCTCCAGGGCCCACTCCATCAGGCTGGAAGCCGCGTGTGCTGAAACAGCTCAGAGTTCCACCCAGCTCTCAGTGGCGCAAAACAGCCAGAACAGCTGGAAGCCTGCAGACCAGCCCAACCATCGCAGAACTGCAGAGATTACAGAGCAGGCCTTGCGGACAGGCCAAATTACACTTGGGGTTCTTCTTTAAGTGGAAAGGGACATTTTTTAAGGTTTGAAAGGCATGGCAAACCATCACTGGTGTGGGTCAGTCATTCTGCTTCCTTACTCATGATAGGAATCTGAGGAATCACATTCCTAATACCAAGGTCAGCCCAGTATATAAAAAAAAAAAAACAAAAAAAACGTAATCTTCAAACAATGAATGACTTTACATTTGTGGATAACAATAAAAAGAAATTCAAATCAGCCTCTGAAGCCACAGAAAATATTTATGTTCTTTTGCTGTGCAAAAATGTGGAATGGATCAACAAAATAAACTATTCATGCTGAGTTGGCAATAAAACAGAATAAAATGGTGAAGAAAACTCTTGCTCAATCCTTACCACACTGCAAACCTCAGGGCTTTTGAACTTTGTATTTTTAAACCATATCATGAGTTTTAACAAAATAAGTGTAGTACAACAAATTAAAAATCAAATAAACACCATGCAAATATGCAGATTTTCAGTACTGCAGGAAACGCAAAGCACAAACAGCACCCATATTTACAGAAAGGGAAAGAACAATTTGAAAATGCCTACACTTCACATTTAGAAAGGAAAAAAAGAACTGGGTTATTTTTATTGGACACAGGCTCAACATGCACTCTCTCCTAACAGGGACTGAAATTGGGCAATTTGGGGCCACTGGCTTGGAATGCTGGCCTGGCACTGTCACCCCTCTATTTTAAGAAATGGTTTTATCTGCTGGAGTTCTGGACCCTCAACTGGCAGCTCAAAGAGTCACACACACACACACACACACACACACACACACACACACACACACACACACAGGCTCAGAAACATCTCTCTTCCAGACGAAAGCAGAGCCAAATGCAAGAATGCAAACCTTCAATTACTTCCAGGAAGTGTGCAACAGCAGGCTATTTTCACATCGCTGGATTTAACTAATTGAGGTACAACGACGCCTTGCCAAAACAAAGAATTTTGTTCTTCGTATCATGGTGGGGGTGGGGACTGGTGTGTATGAAGGCCTGGTTTGTTTGAAAGCAGACCTGGCAAAGAATGTATTATTTACACACAGCAAACACTGCCTCAGTGTACAAACAAATCCAGTGAAACACAAAGTTGCTCCTATGGCCTGTTCACTGTTACCTTTTTCTCTAGACTTCATGTATTAGTCACACTAGGTCATATGGTTCTCAACACAGCATTTTTTTCTATTTATTCAAGTCTTTGGCAATGTTAAAGTTATATACAACAGTCTCCCAATAACTGTGTCATTTTTACTGTATTAAATCAGATTAAGTACCCTGCTCAAGGGCACTACAGCAAGAGCTGGATTCATATCATGGTTCATCAATGGCAAGACAGGGGTTCTAACCTCTATGTTATCTGATGCCCCAATAAACATATTAGAGCTGTAGCTAAAGGAATCTGAGCTGGCAACTGCTGTTATGTTCCCTTCTGAAGCAAACTCTATCAATGCATAATTTATTCTTTTCACTTCAGTAGAGATTGCAAGCAAAGCTTTCTAATTCAGCATAGATAATATTGGGCAGTTGTCTCAAACTCGTTCACAATGAAGGAAAGGTGAGTGAAGCAATAAAATGCACAACCTTTAAGTTATTGCATTGTCAAATAATTAGAGCAAGAAAATCCTCAATTTGGGCTTTATGCCTGTGTGCAGTCAGACAACAACACTGCCCTCTAGAGGTATATTAAGGAAAATCTAGTTCAGAAAGACGAGTGCATAGCATATGCAGCTCTTTTCAAAAATGTGAGGGGCAGAGTCACCATGCACGATGGTTTCTGGTGACTGCTCTGCATCCTGTGTTCCTTGTACTTCATTTCTTTGCCACACACACACAAACACACTGGGCCAGAGCACAGCCTTTCTAAACACAGCTCATTTTTTCTGTCCCACTGCTCACACTGTTAAATACTACGTAATAGACGGATCAATTCACTAATACCGGTCTAGTAAACAGTGGTCAAGGTAAGGGCAGAGAGGATAAGCGCCATAGGCTGAACTTGACTCATTGTGACCAGCTGCATGGTTTCTATGTTAGGGTACAGAAGTGGTTTACTGTTGCTTTCCTTCTGTGCACATCTTTGGATTCTGAACACAGGGAGAACTTGTAAACTCGACATATGTTAGACCAGATTTGAACCTACCTCCAAACTTTCACTGTGACTTACCAGTTGTACCTACTGTGCCCTCTTCTCTAAATTTTAAAAACTCTCAAATTAAGGAGTTGCAGGTTTAAATCCCAGGAAGAGAAAGGGCATAGTTTCAGAGAAAATTTTTTGTCTATATACATGTTGGCAGCTCAGTAAATTTATGCCAAAGAGTCAAAAACTTTTATTTCATTTTATCAGACCTGAGTGCAGCATCCCTCCATAGCTTGAAAACAAAAAAGGGAAAATGGAAAATTTTCAATGCCCCAGACATACACAATTTATTAAACATCTCAGTTGCAGTGCACCCCACTTCTCACACATGCAGTACAGCACCGATGGTAAAAAAAAAAAATTCATGTAGTATTTTTAGAAAGATGTGCTTCATTAAAAGGTTACTGAAACCAAGAGATATGCAGGAGTTGAAGAGTTGTGAATCCAGAAAAGCAGAACTGATTCTGATATTGTGGCAAAGTTTATTACAGACAGAAAACCACGACTTCAGGGGAAGAAAATGGAGCATAAACAGCTCAGGTCTAAACTGCTGATGTACCTCAGCTGGCTTTCATTCCACTCTGTTTCAGTACCTTAACTCACCGCTCCTGCAATACTACTTTCTGAAATGTACATGTCCCAAAAGTGAAAAAATCCAGAGCACTCAATAACATGCTTTATTACTTAAAATCTAACCAAGTAATGATGGTACCAAATAATCAACTACGGGACGGCTTCACTTTAACCTGCATAAAAATGGCCCACCCTGAAATGACCCACGGGAAGGACATTCTTTTGACTATTTAGCAGTATGTTGAACAATTCACTTTTTTTAAAATCCGAATTTTAGAACAGAGATATAGTTTACACATTAAAATTACTCACCATAAAAATATGGAAGTGTAAGTTATACAAAAAAAAAATCACAACAAGGAATCATTTACAAAATAAAACACTGCAAAGGTCTTAAACATGCACAAACATCACAAAGCAAAAGTAATCCAATTAATCCACAGGCAAAATACACCTTTTCAGAACAGCCTACAAAATAGCTAATAACCTAAATAATTCATATTGTACAACTGCCATTGGCAGCCAGAGAAGTTACTATTACAAATTTAGTAATATGTAAGCAATGCAGAAGTAGAGCTCCTCACGCAAACATTTTTGGCAGCTGTTAAAGGTGAGCTTTACCGAGCTGGTATGTGGAGATGATTTGTGCATTTTTCTCCACCACAGACAGAACAGGACTGGGTGGCTCCACCTAGCTACAGTCTTACATTGCCTGTGTTATGACAGAGTACAGGGAGTTGTCCATTTTAAAGGCATGTCAGTAGCTGCTGCGTACTATGAAACAACAACCAAAAAAAGCTCAAATATGAATGTTGAGTGGGCGATGTGCTTTTAAAATAAAAGGGGAAAAAAAAATCACTGGAGGCATAGTAGCAGAAAGAGGCCATACCCACATACCATCCTGTTCCCATTATACAAATTCACATCTACAAATAAAATATATTCAAGTAATTGCCCTGCATTGAACTGTATCCCATCCAGGGTGTATCCTGCCTTGCACCCTATGCTTCCAGGTCAGAGTCTGGTGACCATAATCCTGAAATAGTGGATAGTTTAAACATTATGGTAAACACTGCGTTGATTTATCCTGGACATTTTGTCAGTTGTACCAATTCAGGTTTTTGTTCAACTATTTTTTCATTTGAACAAAGGACTAAACCACTCTCCTGCGCGGTGTCGATGAGTTTCAAGACGTACCTTTTACTTACTAAAATAGTGAAAGAAAAAATATTTTTCTGCTACACAAGTTAAAAAGGAAAAAAAATCCTGTTACAGTGACTGCAACTAAAATGTATGTTATTACTATGATTCCAACCACAGCACCAAACCACAAGCACGTGGTTGACTTAAGTGTCTAATCTCTATCCAATAAAACGTTAACACTCAACCTGTACCCTAATTTTAATTAATTTTGGAAGATCTAATCTATTTTGAAACCCAGAGTGTTACACAATCATCAGTGGTGTTAGTGCTGAATGATAAAAGTTATTATACACGGTTTGTTTACATACAAAACACAGCTATGGGAAGAGACAAGATGTGGATGCAACAGTCTTGCTAGCAGGCCGGGTATTATTATTGATATGTTAATAAATATAATGAAACCCAGGAGAGCATGTGCTCCTTTAAATATAAATGAACTGAAAAGAGACCAAAGCTCCACTTTTTCTGAATGTTGCAACCTTTTGCCATTGTTCTGTATTGACCTTAATCTGCATGTGCAGCTTCTTGGTACACTGACTGTCACTAAATTGTTGGTGTTCTAACTATACTAGTAAAATTAGGCTGCGCCATAGAAATCCTACTGCAGAAACTGTGCTGGCAGTACCATGTTCGAGGGAAGAGGAGGAAAAAAGAGCCCTAATCTGATTCGTTTCAGTTGTTCCGAAAAGGGGATGGCTTTACGGGCCCAGTCTGAGGATGAACTATGCGGCTGAAACAGCCTTAAATCCCTGTGTAAAAGACATGATGGACACATATGAGCGCCGCTGCCCTCTCTGAACAGGGGCCCCTTGTTTGCACTGACATCTCCCCTAGCTGAGCCCCTTGCCCCCACTCACTACTGCCTGAAGTGGGGGCAATTGAATTCTGCACAAAAACGCACATGAAATTTTAATTGCTTCCTGTAATAAAATAAAAGGAAGGGCCAGGAGGAGCACGCAGGTGCTACAACAAAAGAAAGCAGGCGGCACGGCAACAGCCAGCAGGCGAGCTGCGAGACGCCCTGCACCAAACACTCGCCAGGCTGGTTTATGCTGCTTGAGCCACTTTGGGAATGTTTTCTGAGAGGCCCTCAAGTCAGAGACAAAGTTTGGCAAGAAGACGGCAAAAACAGACTGTAAAAATGTCTACTGTTTGACCAACTTCAGCATAATCCACATACATTATAGCATAAAGAAAACAACTTTCAGGGCCAAGTATGGCAGCTACCAATGTACATTTAAAAAAAAAAATCCAATTAGTTTAGTTTAAACAAGTCCACATTACTTAGCAGAATATAGTTCACACTATTTTTGAGAAAGCATACAAACCTCTATACCACAATATACAAAAGATAGATGGTCACTTAGTGTGGCAGCAGTAACACCACCACAGTGACTGAGGAAAAATAATAACTGTAAAAGAAAAAATTATTGGAAAATTAATATATAGGTATTATCGACCTCTTTCCTTCCAGCACTTATTGTAAACACTGAAAGTGCCCCCAAAGTCAGATCAAGGCAATGAATAAAAGCTGTGTGCACAGAGATTAGAGAGGCATAGTGAGTGAAATGCTGTATGAAGGCCAGCCAGCACATCTGCAGCTAGGCAGACACGCGTGCCCTGGACCATGAGCCCCAGTCCATGGAATGACAACCAGCCACCTCAAGACAAGACAACCAAGACAAGAGTAACAATACAATACATTTCACAGTATCTGATTAAATGATTACGGTCATTAAACTTTATTAACATTTTATACATATTTTTGTATGTATTCATATGTAAAAAGTAAAAAAAAAAAAAAAAAAAAAAAAAAAAAAAAAAAAAAAACAACTGAAAGGCAATTTTCAATGCCACATTCACAAATTTGAGTAAGACCCGAACTAAACGAATTTTCTAAATCTTCGTAGTAAACTAAATTCTAAATAGTATCTAAAATATGACCGCATTTCAAGATTCAGCTTCTATCTGGACTGTGTGGTAAATCAATCAGTGTAAGTATACACTCTTAATGCATCATCAAAAACCTCTGCACACACTTAAGAACCAATAAAGAACTATTTACTGTTGTGCACCCATATACAACAGGTATACAAGGGAGCAAGAAATGAAGATCCTCCAGTCCACAGTGCACGAGAGGGAGGAAGTAGAAGTTTAAAGAATGACAATGAAAACTCTTATACATGATAGATAAATTAAGGTAAAGGAATAAAACAGACAGTAGTATGAATAAGTTTAGATAAATAAATACAAAATTGACAAGTACAGACATGTACAAACATATGTATATGCATGCATTTGCACACATCCACATATGCATAAGCATGACAAACACACAGTGGCACACACCAGTGGTGAATGGCAGTAGTTAAATGGGGAAATCAGGTGGTCACTGGTGGTGGAGGTGACAGGGCCTGAGATGAGAGTACAGCAGCCTGAAAAGGCTGAAAAAGCATTCAGCAGCTGCAGTTGAGTCTAGAATACAAACTTTGACAATACTGCAAACAAACTGTATAAAATCCGTGTAAGCTAATGCATAAACCATTTGGATTTAATCTAGCTGTTGCCACCACAGCTGTTAACCACACCGTGTATTCATGTACTGGTTAAGTTCTAAGATTAGACCACCCTGTAATGCTGCTGAG